>PVLA01016820.1:0-19419 GCA_004027455.1 Hydrochoerus hydrochaeris
GCAGCTGGACTCTGGCAGATGGAGAAGTGGGAAAATATTCCAGACAAAGGATTCAGAGAAAGTATAGTAGTATGTCACAGTGAAAGTCACATGAGAAATTTCAAGTAGTGGTTTTGTTTTGTCTTAAAGCCTATAGACCCAATAGTGCTAGTTAAGATAAAGGCATATTACAGAAACTCTGGGATTCCATGCCCAGGTTTTTTTTCCAGTTCATAGTGACCTGTCCTCATTTTGTTTTTAAAATTATCTAATTACGGATCATTAACTATATGCCAGTCTAAGATGTGTGTTTTGAACAAGGGATATAGAAATCATTGTCCTGATCTTGATTATCAAGAAGGTAGGTAGAAAATGCTTTGCTATTTTTTCCATGTATATTTTTGACTATTCCCCATTCTTAATGGTTTTTTTTTAAGGCAGGAACTCATAGAGCAATTGTTCTGAAAATCAGTATTGATGAACTCTTTTACATCCAGTTTAGCAATGGGTTGTAATATAATACTTTGCATGTTCATTATCTAATTTTTTAAAAGATCATTCTTTCATTCTTCTACTATTCTAAATAATTGTCTGGATTTTAATGTCTAGCCCATAAAATTACTTGGAAATACCATATTCTTTCTTTCGTTGTTTCTAAGATCTATCTTTCTATTTTTTTTTTAATTTGCCCTTAACAGTAGCTTTGCGAAATGGAGTGTGCTTTAAATTTGTCACACTTGTGCAGCAATGAAAAATATCTTAGGTATTTTTATTGAACAGCAAAATGAAACAGAATACATAGCTTTGAACTCCTCTTTTCTGTCATCCTTAGAAACTACCTCCTTCTTAGAATGGGTATGCAGTGAGACCTCTGAAGAGAAGCTGATCTTTCTACCATTTTTCTTCAGTGTGTGGGTGGGGCAGAAGAAGTTCATGTTTTTTAATGAATCCTATTGGTCTTCATAATCCATTTGGTAAAACAATCCCTTTGGGCCATCCTTTCTTTCTTCCCTGTTTCTCTTGACTTCTGGTCTAGTATTCATGTACATTCAGAGCAAGATTTGAGACTTGCCTTATGGTTCTCTTCCTTGGTACCACCACCATTCTTATTGGCTTGAGTGCCCAGATAGACAACCCAAAAATCCTTGAGTCTAACAGTACCTACCTGCATCTATTACAGGGATAATTTAATCTGTCTTCTCCAACAAATTATAATACAGACATTCAATAATTAAGAACTTGCTATGTCTGAATCTTTAACCTCCATTTGCTAGAAGTCTTTTATTTGCCTCTTTGCATTCACCATCCAGGCTTCCATATTCTTCTGTATTCCTCAAAAGTCTGACATAGGTCAATAGGCTCCTTTCTTCTCTGGATTCCTGTAGATTCCAGAAATGGGGAATCAACAGGAGAACAGAAAGAGCATGAAGAAAGAATTCAGGGCACTTATTCCACATGCACCCTCCATTCTGGGTTGCTGTGGACTATCAAAGGTCCCTTCAGTGTAACTCTTCTTTTTTGTTTGTGGTATCTGTCTCTTTCACCTACCTCTTAATGTTGAGATATAGACAAACTATCCTGATGTTGTTTTCCTTTGTGAATTGTATGATTTCCATGGCTTCCATATATCCTGCTCCTGCAAATATTTCTGCATTCCTACTTTACTAAAAAATTCTCTAATTACTCAGTATGACACCTTCGTATGTTTCCTGTTGGGATAATATCCTAACCTTCTTACATGCCTATTCTGCAAACATACTTTCCAATCTTAAACAATTATCTGTCAAAATATAAATGAATTTGAAATTTCCTTTTATAAAAATCTAAGCTATATTTTCTGGCCTTTTTATTTTTCTTTTATGTGCCATCAAACTCTAACCTTGAAACAATACAGTTATGTAAATAAGTTATTTCTTTATTCTAGCATCTTAGTGTTATTGGATAAAATCCAACAATTATATGATTTGTACCTGTCTTTTTAACTTTCCTCTTGGTTGGGAAAAAGTAACTAACACATGTAATTTAAAAGAGGTGAAGTTTATTTTGACTTGCAGTTCAGGAGATTCAGTCTATGTCCGTGGGTTTGAATATAGAAACAGCATAGCGGAAGGGCCTGTGCAGGCAAAAAACAGATCACATCATCGTAGCTGGGAAGCAGGAAGCTGAGGGAGAGTCTGGGAGGGATAAATCTCATTCCAAGTCAAGTCCCCAGGGACCTGTCTCTTTTGACTAGACCCCCGTCTTTCAGCAGAATACTCTGTTTTAGAGTGAATGATTCCACAGATGGGGTAGTATCCTCATGATCCAACACCTCAAAAGACCATCTCTAGGCACAAAAGAATTTTAGCAGGTGTTCCAGTTCTAAACTATAACTGTTTAACACAAATTCATGGTCCTGTATGTGTTAGGTTTTCAGTGACTACTCAGTTATACCTATCTTAATGGTTATTAGAAACTCAGACGATACTTTTGTTCTCATTCTCAGAAGATGGTCTAGTTTTGTAGTTTATCAGAGGAACCAAAGTTTTAGTTCAGTATTCTCTAACTTGTTCCTTGTGTGGAATTACCTGATTTCTTGCCTTTGTATGTGTAAGGAAACTTTAATGGAAAGTGGCAGAAAACCCAACCCAAAGTTGCTTAAGAAAAAGTTCTTTTTTGTCTTAAATATTTGGAAAACTAAAGAGTAGAGTTTACTTATGTAAAGCAGAGGTTCACATAATATCACCAGAAATTGGTTTGACTAATCTCTTAAATTTGCTGTTTTCTCTGTGTAGACTTGTTGAATGGCCCCTCTTAATGTAGACACAGAGATATCTATATTTGCTTAAGAAATCACTTCCTCTCATGTTCATATCTAAATGGTCATAGATTTACTTCTATTGTTACATTCAAGCAAAATTTCTGGTTCACTCTAATTAACTTGAATTGGGACAATGACCCAACCATATAGCAACCAACTCAGACTTTATGCTGATTGTTTGAAGTAAATCAATGCCTGATTATGAATCTGAAGATTTGTCAACTACAGCCATACCACCCTAAATGGCCCTGATCTTGTCAGAAGACTTGCCAAATTGTCTACATTTGTTTTAAAAGCTTCAATGTTTTATTTAATGGGTTTATTATTATACAACAAAATATGTAAGTTCATACATGAGGAATGAGTTGGAGATTCTGCTACTGGAAGCATATTTGTATCTGTCCCTTTCTGAGGACCAGAATCAGTATGAAACCTAGTAGCAAATGTTTTTAGATTTCACGCACCACCACAGACAGACTCATATCACAAGTTGCCTAACACCCCTGCTTCCCTATAGTTTTCCTCAGCCATTTTTCAAGAGTGAGGGGTAATATAAATATTTGACCAAGAAAAACAGTAGTAATTTTGTGTCTGGAGTATTTTCTAGAAAAAAAAATGTTTGGATTCAGAAATTACACTAAAAGAAATCATACTGTATATTATTAAGCTACTTACTCCCAGTAGTACTTTTTCTTCCAAGCTAATCAGTAACATATAATAAATCAGACCAAAGTATAGTATGGTTTCTGTAAAAATGTCAAACTGAACTCCACTTAGTATATAGCATTTCTGGAAATTCAATTGGAAAATTGAATGAGTTTTCATGCTTTGTTTCATTCTCTTGAATAATAATACATTTATTTTGGCAAAGAGATTAGAAGTCAGCAGTGTTAATCTTCCATGTTTTAACAGCAGACAAGAGACCTTCATGGAAGTGTGAAGTTTCTTATATTCTTGTTTAAGTACTCAAAATCGGCATCTTGTTCCAATAAACCTCAACATTTTGAGATCATTGTGTAGTATCAAAGGTATGAGATATTTTGCATATTGCATAAGAAATAATATTTCTTTATTACTTTGTTTTGAATGTTATTATCAAAACCATGGTGTCTACCACATCTTTTACCTCTTGCCCCTACTTCAACTCACTTTTTAAAAAAATTTTTATTTCAAGAGAAAAAAAAAACAGAAAAAGGGTAGAAATATTACAGAATTTCAAAAAAAGGGAAGAGATAAACAGTAAGAAATCACTGTTGATGAATTACATATTGTCCTTTTAGAAATAGTTGCTCAAGTTACAAAACTAAAGTGAACAAAGTGGACATTCAAGCAGTGAGTCATCTCACTTTTGATAAGGAGTGTATCATACACTCAAATGTTGTCTTGGTAGAGAAATCCTTAATTATATAAACTATTTTAATGCAGGTTTTCTTCTAATTCTGAATGAGTTACACAATTTTCCATTTATGCATGAATTTTGCTTGGTTCTGATGTATGAAAATGTAGAAAAAGATAATGAAACATTTGTTGGTTCATTTTACCTTTCCCCCAAGGCATGATTAGAAAACAGTTTTTTGAAAATGGTTGGGTCATTAGTTTATTTAATTTATCTTTGTCTTCACTCTTACAGATGAGTATTTAAATTTATAATTAGAAAAACATTATTAGTTGGAATATGTGACTTGAGGCCAAAACTTGGACTTTAGTATTGGCTTTCCCACATACTATGGCTATTCCACCCTTCTGGAGTTCAGTTTCCTTAACAAAACTGGGTGGATGAACATTAACTCTCTGGTTTATTATGTATGGATGATAAATAAGAAATCATGCAGATTCATTTACTAATCCAGATCATTAGTATAAGTTTTCAAAGTCTGATTTACAAAAGCATTTAATTTTTTTCTCTACTGGTTGTGGTGGTGTGTGCATGTAATCCCAGCACTTGGGAGGCTGAGAGAGGGAGATTGCCATGAGTTGGAGTTCAGCCTAGGCTACATAAGTGAGTTCAACACTAGCCTGCACTACATAGTGAGACCTTGTCTCAAAAAAATTTTTTCCCTTCAGTTCTTTCAATCCAACTAAATATATATATATAAATATATATATATGGAATAAATATTTACATATGATATATGTAGCATAAACATACATGATATAAATATATGTGGCATAAATACAGGTAGTATAAATATATGTGGCATATATATATATATATATATATATATATATATGTATGTATATGGCAATATGGCAGTAACTATGTGTGGGGAGCCACTTAGTCTGCTTTAAAGCTCATGGGCATCTAAAAACCCCACTGTCTAGTGCAAATGAACAGTGGGCTACAGTTATATAACTATGACTTAACACAGGTAAAACACACATGTGCTGGGCATGGCACTGTACAACAATGTAAATATGGGATAACAACCTGTATGAGAATTATTCAGTAGAGGTACAGGCTGCCTTGTATTCTTGTGCTCTTGCATTCTTGCACTGTGCTCTGCCGCATGCTGGCTGCTGTTGTTAATATTTTGTATATGTGCATTCTTTAACCTGGGGATTTCATCCATGAAAATCTCCCATGGGCTCCCTAAGCAGGCAGACAATATGTCAACATTTCCAATGCTCAGGGAAAGGAAATGAAAACTGTTTTGAAGATAACATTTTAATTTTAAAAGATACTTTATTGTTTTTTTAACAAAGAAATAATTTCATAAGTGGTAACAATAAACTAAGGTGGGGCAGGGCACAACTTAAATACCAACACTTAAGAGACTGAGGCAAGAGAACTGCTGTGAGTTTAAGGACACCGTGAATTACAGAGTGAAAATCTGTCTCAAAAAATTAAAAAAAGTAATGGTAACAATAAAACTCAGTTTGCAAACTCTTCCCTCATGTTGATCTTGTTTTTGAGGGCAAATGAAAAATATGAATCTGAAATAAAATTCAGGCTTAGCTTTCATAATATGAAGCCCAAATTCCATTTTATAGTGTAGTTTTCTGGCAACTTACATTACTTAGGTAATAAGAACTACGATAAAAATATGATAGGCTGGAGATACTGTGACTTTCTCACCTGCCAACATAATCAGTCACTTCAGAGACATGATTTTGCTTACATATTTTAAAGAAAGCTCCATTTGTTTACAAATCTTGATGGAACTGATGATTAACTGAAGTCCTGTAGTGAATAGTTTGTCTTGTAAGAGAAAACAAATCCTCTTTTTTTTCAAGGAAATACTAAATTTTACTTGAAAGATTTTGAGAATTTTCCTTTTTAAAAAAATCATCACTTTACATGTGAATCAATAAGCATTGAGAATAATTTGCATTATTCATTTTCTTTTTTTTTTTACCTCAAGCTTGTATAGTGTTACAGAGATATTGCTGTCACTGTCCTATAGCTGCAGTGATTTGTATCATTTGACACCAGGTAGCCAGTTCTACTTCACAGTCCCAAACTGCTACTGTTAACACCAGTATCCAATGTTATCTATATTGTAAATTTTATAGAAAAATAACTTCTCCAACCCCAGATTCCTTCTTATATAAAACACTTTAAAAATTAGGTATACAGTACAGTAATACCTTAGTTCAATATTCCATTTGCAAATACTTTGGTTGGAAAACAAAAGCATTCAATAAAATATTGTTTCCATTTGCCAACTCTGCATTGGGTGGCAAACAGGAACCACAGAAATACAAATGCAGCTATCTCTCCTAAAATTATAAAACAAATTAATTTTATAAACCAAGGCTCCTCTCTCTCCCTCTCTCTCTCTTTCTCTCTCTCTCTCATATATATAATGTGTAATATGAATGTATGCTTATATGTAAGTTCCACATGCATGTCTATATAGCTACTAGTACTGGATATAGAAAGACTGGAATTAGAATTGAGCCTTCATCATTTTCTAGTTGTGACCCTGTGGCAAATAACTCATTTCTTTCTTTCTGTTTTTTTTTTTTTTTTTTTTGGTACCGGGAATTGAACTCATGACCTCGTGCTTGCCAGGTAGGTGCTTATGCAGCTGAGCTAAATCCCTGGCACTCATTTCTTACCATAAGTATTTTCAACTTTAAACTTTAAAATTCAGCTTTAAACTTAACAGTAGAGACCTTACAGGTCTTCTGTGTAAAGAATAGACAAAGCATATACAAATCATCTGTCACAGTTATTGATGATGAGTTAATTTATAAGTGATGAGCAATTTTGTTATTCCTTCTCCCTTCTTAACAGAATGTGGGTGTGGATTGGGGAACAGAGGGTAGGATGTGCACAGAGAAAGAATGGGGAAGTGGTAGAAAAAAGTTTATCACCATAAAGTATATGAAGGTGGAAAAATTCAAGGACAGTCTTAGAACTTTTTTCCATTGTGTGGATCCTTTGTGTGTTACTATTATTTTAATGATGCCTAGACAGAACTTCTGAGCATGGTTTATGTTCTAAGCTTTGACAGTTACAAAGAAAAAAAGTATACAATGGTGAATGCTTGGGAGAAGTGACACAGTTTTGATCATTATTCCTTGGTACTCAAAGGTCTGTAACCAGCTTGTATCATCCTGCCCATATCTTATAATCAGGTCCAAGAGAAAAACAAGTTCAGTCAACTTTCGTATTTTACATATATTCCTATTCATTGTTTGAATGTCAGTTTTAATGTAGATTTGTAAAATAGAATTTTGGTGGGTATCTTCAAAAGATTATTTTGATCTCAATGAAGTGGCTTTTTTTTTTGGTGCTGTCCCAAAAATTGTCAGTGGAGTTTCAATACAATTTTTGCTTCACATGGCTGTGTTACCTACTTGCTGTGGCACTAAGTTTTAACTGATCAGTACTTCTTTTTTCACCTATTGCTATGAGAAATAAATAGTATAATGTTCGTGATTAATTTATCATTTAGTGACACTTATTGAAGAATCTCAGCTAAGTAGAAAACTCTGAAACATTTCCTTAGATGGGCAATAAAATGATTAGTGACATTTCTGTTCCACATTTCAAATATTGCCTTTATATTGATATATTTTCCTTAAAATGATGGACATGTTTGAATTTCAACTTGAGTAATGCTGGTATATCTTTGTTTATTTGTCAGGACATTTTTGGTTTTGGTGTTTGGTGTGTATGGATGCTGAAGCCTATGCATTTGCCGCCTTGACTTTGCTGCAATATTTTCTAACTCCATTTATTCAGTTATATCAAAGAATGTCTGGTACAAGTCTTCACTATTTTGCATTGCCCTTTTTTTCCCAAACTCATCCATTGCTCTACTTGGGTTTCCTATGTACCATTTTTCTGATATTTTTTATTGATATGGCATGATATGGAACTGATACGGAATGTCAGTTATATTAAAATGTATGGTTAGCTTTATTTTAAAGGGAAAGAGAAGTTCACTATTATAGCTATTTTAAAAACATTATATTTTAGGTTTCTTTCTTTTAATATTCCAGAAGGAAGTAGAAAATCTGATATTCTGAAATATTTGAGCAGGTGAGACTCATTCAACATCGATTCTGTCATTAACTTTGTATCCTCACCTTTACGAGCTCTGTTATTTGCATCTGTAAAAATATGTAGTGTGGTTTAGAGTATATGAATAGAAAACTCTCTTTTGCAATTTAATGTTGCATCCCAGAAGCACTCAGTCTAATAAGCACACACAACTGTAAAGTATTTAGAATTGTGAAAAACAAGATACATTTAAAAAAATTAAATCCTTAAAATTACCTCATAAAATGGTAAAAGTATATATAATTGAATATGTTCTACAAATAAGAAAACAGGCTAGCAGTTCACATAGATCCTGAATCTAAAAACTTCTGAAGTGGGGAAGAAACGTGGTTCAAAGGACAAAATCTGAGGGTAATTCTTCCCTCAAAACTTGCTCCCCTTGAGCATGACCGGCAACCCTTATTTTCATGGCTTCCAAATAAAGAGGAAAATACAATCAGTCATCCTACCTATGACAGATTGATACTTCTGCATTTAAATCATTTGCCATTTTGCTTTTGACAGGAAGCAGGGCCAGGGTGTAGGGATACTGAAGACTTTTTCTGGAAATAGTCTAGTTATTTTCTTCTAGGCTCAGTGATTCATGTTCTAGATTTTCTGCCACAGGTATGCCTTTTTA
The DNA here is from genome assembly GCA_004027455.1 of Hydrochoerus hydrochaeris. Taxonomy (NCBI): domain Eukaryota; kingdom Metazoa; phylum Chordata; class Mammalia; order Rodentia; family Hydrochaeridae; genus Hydrochoerus; species Hydrochoerus hydrochaeris. Next base: position 8,914 of record PVLA01016820.1, read on the forward strand.
TATTATGTTTTCTCTTCACACATACTTTTGCTCATTGTGTCACATATTTGGATGTCACTGTCACAACAGATACTGCGGTTTGCTATAGAGTACTTTCCTTAGGCTAAAGCTGAAATAAACATAAATTGTTAGTGAAGATAAATTGAATTTGTGCAAGCATCATTGATGTATGGTGTTTGGGAATAAATAGAATGAGATAAATGTGACTAATACCTTGTGGTGAGAAGCTGGCATTCTGATACCAGACTGACAAACTTCACCCTCCACCTCTCTCCACTGGCTGCGTGATCTTGGAGATCTAGTTAACCTCTGTGTACTTCAGTAAAATGGGAATGAAGATGTTATCAGTTCAGGAAGTTATTTTAAGGATTGAGTTATAAATATATATATATATATAAGCTTCTTATAACATTGCCAAGTGCATTTTAGGTGTTGAATGAATGTCTCTTATTATTGAAACAGTAACATATAATATTTATGATAATTTTCTATGTCAGACATTGAGTTCAATGATTGAGATTATGTCATTTAATTTTCACTGTGTCCCTTGAGATAGGGAATATGTTTAACACAATTTTTTAGAAGAGAAAAATATAGTGAAATTAAATAACTACCTCAAAATCATACGGCCAAAAAGTGACAATGTCTATCTTAGACTAAAACCCTCAGTCTCTAAGCTAACAATGAATGTGCTGTAATAAGAGTAATTCAGAGAAAGGAAACAGAAGTCTTATTCCAAAGCACTTTTACCTTTCAAGTATACAAGAGTAGCTTTGAAATCATAAAGTCTGGCTTGCAAATATATGGTTGGTAGATATAATGTTGGTATTATCTTAATGTTAATATACATATAAATCATTATATTAATTATATTAACTCAGAATATTAATTCCTGTGTGACAGGGTCTTTTTTTGAAAGTTGTGAGTCTGTTTTAATTATAAGTACATAAAATCAAAAAGAATATTTAGTACTAATAATCTGTGATTTTTAAGTTTAAAAATAAGGATAATCACTAGAAAACATATTGTCATTTGTATAGTACAGGTACCTGGAATAAATTTGGCTTCCAATGAGTTTGAATGATTCAGCTATCTGTACCAATTCTTACCATCATATGCTGAATATTAAAGCAGTTTACAACAACCAGTTACATCTCTATAAACCTAGTATTTCTATGACCTTCTTTAGCATTGGGGTTGGTTCATTGAGAATATAGATGACAAACTTTTAGGGAGATGTAATGTAGAAAGCACAAGTTTAAGTAACGTAGATCCAGGTTCTAGATGAAAACATCATTGAGAAACTTATTCAAAGTCTTTCCTGATTTATGAAACTTAGGAATGTACTTTATAATGCTTCAGTAAAAGCCATTCTTTTCATGAAAGGTCTATGTAACAAACTAGGAATTGGCAGAATTTCACATGTATTAAACATGGTTCTTCAGAGAAATGCAAGCGATAAGGTGTCTGTCTTTCTATCCATCTAGCTATCATCTATCTACCTACTACCTACCTGCCTGAAATCTGCAGGGCTGGCTAGAAGTGGAAATTCAGGAAGAGATGATGTTGTAGTCACTGGTCTGAAATCTGAAGATGGGTCAGCAGACTGAGAAGGCAATATTTTTATATTATAAACTTGAAGTGGAATTTCTAATTCTTTGGAACATCTCACTCTTGTGTTTAAGGACTTAAACCATTAGATGAGGTCCACTTTCACTGTGGGAGGTAATTTTCTTTACTTAAAGTCAACTGATTGCATACGTTAATCACACTCAAAATTACATTCATGGTAACACCTAGACTAGACTTTGACAAAATAACTGGATGTCCTAGCCTAGACAAGGCCACATATTATAGAACTTGTTTATTTGTAGTGTTAAGACCATCACCACACTAAGTGTTTTAATTGTTTGTATTTTGTTAAGAAAAGGTGAATCATAGGCAAAGTCACAATATTTGGTTCTGGGATTTCCTGTGCAAATGGGGTCAGTATTCTGTTAACTGACAACATAGATGGTAGAGAGATAGCATGGGAATAAAAAGGCAAAGTGTGCTTTGATTTTTTCAGAGGTTTATCTTCTGGGTCTACTCACCTTTAGCACAGCTCAAGTCAGGTTCCTGTAGGGATCAAATGCTCTTCCCACAAAATTATCTTTATTTACTAACTGATAAAATAATATCTCTTAAATCAAACTCCACTGTTAGACTAGAGTGGTGAAGTGATTTCTCGCTTAGCAGCTGGAGGGGCTGCCTCATTTCCCAGGAGATACTGGAGGCTGTGCAGGTGACAGACTATGTAAATTGCTTATTAGAGCCACATCTGAGATCATGTTGTTATTTTGGAGGGAAATGTGGGAGCTATCTACTCAATTTCTTATGCAACATTTAAGACTTCCCTCCAAAGAAGATAAATCCAATACTGCAGTTCTGAAATGAAAGCCTGATGGAGAGCCATATGTTAGCTGTTATGAGTATTCAGCCCACATGTTCAGTGGGTTAGATGCCAAGTCTTTGAGAGCGTTATCTTTGAAAGAAAACAAAATAAATATGTATTGGCTATCCAGTCCCTATTGAAAAATGATTAGATGTAGAGTTGGCTGTTAGCGTCTCAGGTGCTCTATTCAGAATGAGGATGATCTGGAATGTTGTGCCTTGATTTTGTACCATTGTATAACATTTTCTCATAGTAAGTTCTACAAGCAGGTTATTGTAAGACATCAGGGGCATCTTCATGTCTTTTAAAAATTATTCCAAAAATAAAAGCTTGCTCCTACAAGGTAACAAATAGAGTTCGGGCACTGGTATATGAACATTGTTCTGTCCATTCAGATTCTTTTTCTACAAAGTCTTTCAGGAAATGACACCATTGATGATTGGTGAGCATATTTTCATTAAAATGTTTCTTTCTAAAATTCATCCTTCCTATTCTATTGACGATTGACAGATGGCTACACTGGAGTATAATAAAGGCTGGTTGTTAAATCTGTCACCTGTACAGAGGATGCATAATGAAAACAATTCTCACAGAGGCACAGCCAGGTCCTTCTAGTGATGACAACCTCCTGAGGGTACACAAAGGAACCGTGCCTGTAGAACCATGCAGTTTTAGCTTGACATGGCTGCTACAATCCATTTTGTCTGCAAAGTCTGCATACTGATAGTGGCTTCCAAGCCTGATTTTTGATACCTTTGGCATCTCATAAAGAAGGGGAGTAGGTGTACCTCTGAGAAGATGGGTTCAAGTTCAGGGGTCTTATGAATGAAATGAAATCTGTATTCTGTGCAGAAAGATACTTCTTTTTAGAGTTCCAGTCATAACTTTAAGTAAGATGGATATCTATTTCCGTGTTCAATTTGCCCTCTTTCTTAAGGAATTTAGACTGAAAAGAACTGCTTCAGCTAGCCAGGTTCCAAAGGAGATCTGACTACATGGTGGGCCAGTGGGGTCTGTGTACTTATTTCTGTCCCCAATTTTTCTCCTGTGGACAACTACCATCAATTAAGGTAAATGGAAGATATATGAGCAGTGATGATTATTTTAAATTTTTTTCACTTTTTTATCAATGCATATTGTGTTATACAGATTAATAGGTTTCACTTTGGCAGATTTATACATGCACATATTGTACTTAACACTCATCATCCGTTTCCTCTACACCTTCCCCTAGTTTCAGTCTGTAGAATGTATTTTGATGATGTTCATCCCCTCAAGTTGACTGTTTAAAACTTGGAAGGCATAGAGGATAAACGAAAGAGCTAATTTACCCATTTCTGTATCTACTGCCAATATCTTTGAGAGATTAAATAATATGTAACCCTTTTCCCACTCTCTCTTCTCTGAGCAGTGATTTATTCTGACATTGTCAGACTAATCAACAAGTCCAACAAAACACATGTTATTAAAGCCACCCTCAAGAGACACAACTGCAACTTGCTATCAGTATATCACAGTCTCACAGGTCAATGCTTTTTATCATTAGCTTAATTCTCTCTTACCGTAAATACCTGCACACTGATATAGCTGAATGTGAAGACTGAAAAGGAAAGCTGTGATTCTTGGAAAGAAGATTGCCATTTGGGAATCTAGAATCTTAGTCAATTTTTCTATTGCCTTCCCTAGGATATAGCTGTTTGAGGTGAATACTTTTAAGTGCCCTATGCTATGTAACTTTGATAAATTTTCCAAATCTTTATTTATTACCATCTAGCAATTATCTTTTATCAACATTGAAATGTGTATCTTTAAAATTGATAATATTTGTCTTGTGCTTTAAATCTTATTAATGTTCTCTCTAGATATCTATGATTACCATCTGAGTTTACATTTTAATAACTTATATGGCATGTCCTTTTGTATTTTTGCTAATTTTATGCCTTCTTTAAGAAGACCTCTTGTTATCTTGTTTAGAAATTTAGGCATCATGACTAGACATTCTCCAACAGCAGCTAGAAGTAACAAAGAGCAGTTGGGACACTTGTGGTTGACATGAGGAAGGTCAGATACTGTGATTAGAATATTATATCCTCTTGCATAAGCTTCTACCCTAAATCTCAGTGAAAAGTCATTATATTCATACTTGGTAGGAGAGGCAGTAAGGCCTTTACTGTGCTAGAGGCTGAAGATGCACAATAAAATGTTATCAACTTGGGGTTGTCTGAGTGAAGTGCTTTTGTGCCCCTTGTTTTTGCTTGAAAATCTATCACATAGTTTTCAATTCTCAAGAAAGAAAAATTATATTACTTTTGATATTCTAGAAAAATATATATATCAGTTTGATTTTTATTCTTAAATGTTAATACCTAACCAAAAAAATCTATTTTAACTTCCCACTGTTAACTACAAGAATGTAAATTTTAGTTTCTTCTCTTTTGTTTCAAGACAAAAGTGATGAATACTTATGCCAGCTGGATTGGTTTGACCAGCTGGATTAACCTTGTGCCTTTGATTCAAGTGTCTTACAGTGTCCTCATTATTTTCTCATTTAGACACAAGAATACCTTAGGAGACAGAAATTGTAGAGTGTCAGCAATCCTTTGCAGATAAAGACTTGGAATATAGAGAATTTTGAACATGTGAAATAGGCTGGGAGAGGAGGTAATATCACCTAGGATTCCTATGCGTAGCAGAATAATGTGACCAACCATTTTCTGTGTACCAAGTACAGAAGCTTCTTTGCTTCCAGCAAGTACTCTGGGTCTTTTGCACTGCCCATCCACATGATTACATGGTTACTCTATCAATCTTTCTGCATTCAGTTTGGAACGCCTAAGCGCAGGGTGGCCTGGTGTATACAGGCTGGCTACTGGTATGATATCAATATCCTAAGTACAACACCTTCTTTGATACCAAAATTATCTACACCAGAATCAAAGAGGTTAAAGAGTAGTCCCAGCCATCTATGTCTCCTAATTCAGTTTCAGCAACCAAAGTTCTGTTTTTGACCACATATGCTTCTATATCTTCATATCCATACTGTTCAGTGATTATTACCAGTTTCTCCTTGTGCTGTTGACTTTGTACAGTAATAAAATCTTGGTGCCTTCTAGCAACGCTTTTGGATTATAGATTAATTTCCTGAATCTTTAATATCCTATTACTCAGTGGTTTGTTGGTATTAGTCACTGGCTCTGTGATAAAAACATATTTTTATGTATGCATAAGGTTTTAAAAATACATTTTACTGTTACAAAGAATGTGTATTACATAGTTTATAAGTAATAATACATGCTAACTTTTTGTTGTAATTCAATATAGCAAGTCAATTTGCATAAACACTTCCACTGATATTTGCTGAATTCTTGTACTTGTAACCAATCAATAGCTGCAAATTAATGTGGTGCCAGTATGTATTTCAAACAACTTGAATGCTGGTTAATATTTTCATTTGGATAAGAGGAAAGTGAAACAATAAAAGCATGTGGCAAAATCACCTAAATTCTTCAATGGCACAAGTGATTTTTCTAAAGTGGGTAGTGGTTCCAAATAGCAAGAAAGAAATTTTCAAACTTTTATTGGCTTACTCATAGTAAAAGTGGTGTAGACTTGACAACTTTTAAATCAGTTTGTAGTATTTATATTTTTTTTCTGTAATTTCCTTAAGTCTCAACCAAGAGTCATCACTTTCTTTTTATCTTTAAGGACTGGATAGTAAATATTTTAAGCTTAAAAATCATATCATCTCTGTTATAACAACTCAAGTTATAGACAATATGATTAAGCACTTAGTCTATTGTAATGAAAGCTTATTTTTAACAACAGGTAGTAGGTGGGCAATAATTTGTCTAGAAAACTGACAAAACAATAACCAACCCTTTCTATACAGTACTTAGCAATTTCCATGGCAAAAAAAATCTCTACCACAACCAATATCCAGGTGTCAACAGAAGGAAGTTGAGAATGTGGCAGTGCAGTGTCTGATCCAAATGGACATTAGTGAAATGGCTGTGGAATGAACAGATCCTACTTCTCAATTCCTTGGCAAGAGAAATAGAAAATAATCTAATTCCACTGGGCAAAGTGTCAAGAGAGGTAATGTAGAATAACTAGCTCACAATAACTCATAATAACCAATTAAGACACTTTCAGAAATGTTGGGAACTGATTTAAACATTACTGTTATGTGAAACACTACATGAACATACAATTAAGGCAGTTATATTGAAGCCAAAGATAATAAGTACTCAAAACTCATCATTTCCTAATGATCATACTACCTTTTATAGTATCCATTTAAGTTTTCTGCATGGTAGAGATACTTGCATGAGATATTAGTGTCCAAACTTGAGACTTCAATTCAAGACCTGTGTATTGAATTGAGATTCTCTGAGTTTAAATTGATTGTCTAACTAACCTGCTTTTTGGATGAAATGAGTACTGAATCTAAAGGCCTAAGTGGGCTTAAGAAGGTATAAGAAATAATGTAGTAAAAAATAGATCAAGATCCATCTTTTCCCTGAGTTTTGCCCATGGCTTGATCATTTTTCACTCTGCCAGTTTTCCCTGATGAGTCACAATTTATGACTCTAGCTACAACCTTAAGACTGATGATATGGTAATTTTTACTTTCAGTTCATAGTCCTCTTGAGATTCAAAATTGTATTTAGAACTACACATCTTCATTTGAAACAAGTCTTTTTATGGTTTTATGCATTTTCAAATGTACCGTTTGTTGGCAAACAAACAAATAAAACAACTGAAGTGCACATCACCTAAATCAGTCACCTAAGATCGAGGGTATGTATTAACAAAATAAGTCAAGGTTCCCTCTATTTGGCTCTTGAATTCTCCATGAAGAGAATCTGTTCGTTCATTCCACAGCCATTTCAATAAAGTCTATCTAAGTCAGACACTGTACCGCCTTTCTCTCAACTTTCTTCAGTTGATAAATTGACTTTGGCTGTGGTAGAAATATACCCTTTATAATTTTTTCTCCTTGTTTTCTAAATACAGACAGGAACATTAATCTCAAAAATGTCATGCAAAGCCGGGCATGGTGGCTCATGTCTGCACTCAAAGAGCTGAGGCAAGAAGATTACTGTGAGTTCCGGACCAGCCTGGGCTAAAGTTAGCTCAAGGCCAGTTTGAACTGCATAGTGAGACCCTGACTCAAAAAAGACAAAAAAAAGTCACAACAGAAGTAGGTAATAAAGCGAGACTATAACGGTTAGGTACACATTAAAATGTTTCTGACAGTAGTTGTAGTGTATGAATATATGTGGAAAGTTGAAAAGGAAGTATTATGGAAATCATGACACAACTGGGCGTGGTGGCTCACGCCTGTAATCCCATCACTCGGGAAAGTGAGACAGGAGGATCTTTGTGAGTTCAAGACCAGCCTGGGCTACAAAGTGAGCTCAAGGCCAGCCTGAACTTCATAGCGAGACCCTGTCTCAAAAAGACAAAAAAAAAAAAATCATAACGCGAGAGAGAGAGATGGCTTATAGCCTAGGACAGAGGCATTGTTTGCATGCAAGGGTTGTAACAGAAATGAAACCTTTCAGAAAGAGGAAACTGTACAGGATTTGAACATATATGATCTCTTTTTCTGATCTTTAGGAAGATTAGAAAGTATAAGAAAGAATAAACTGAGAACAGAACTAAAGTTAGAGTAGATACATTGTTAAGAAAAAAAAATTTAAAAGGATAACAAAGTCATTTAAAAATAAGTGTAGGAGAATAAAAGTAATATTTTGAAGGCCCAGAGAGTGTTATTCTAAAATAATTACCTATAGTCGCTGGAAGATATGGTGACCATAGCTCCATACAAGAAGGTATAGCATTGGTGGGAGGGGGGAGGAAATAAAACAAAATAAAATTAAGATGTTATGTATATGTTTCCACAAAGAATGTAACCAATATGTATTGCAAACATGTACTAACAACAAATAAATAAATAATAAAATAAAATAGTATTTTAGACATTGAAATATTTTAGATACAAGAGGTTAAATTAAAAATATTGTTAAAATTAATATTACTGGATTAATTTTTACCTTTCAAATATGTATCTACTGGAACATGTAAAATTTCAGGGTATTATTTCTCTTGCACAGTGTTTTGAGAGCAAACTGCTACCATCAAGAGGCTGGCAGTGAGAAGAGAGAATTACAACTTAATTCCCTGTTGCTCTCTGAGGAATTTAAGCAATATTGTAATTATACATGAGGGAGCTGGAATGAAGGAATAGCTTCTAAAGTTCTATAACTATGGTTGACAACAATTAATTGTATGCAATATTTCTAAAAGCTTCTAAAGAGAATTCTGCATCCCAACACAAAGAAATGAGGTTTGAGGTAACTGGTATATCTTGATCTGATCATTACACATTATATGCAAGTTTTGAAATATCACACTGTTCTTCATATATATGTGCAATTATTATGTGTCAATTAAAAAGGTTTTTTTTTTTTCTTTCTTTTTTGGTATGGGGATCGAACTCACAACCTCACTCTTGCCAGGCAAGCACTTATTAAGCCACTGAGCTAAATCCCTGGCCCAAAAAGTTTTTTTTTTTTTTAAAAAAACCCCAAATTAGAGGTTATGACCTGAAGGAAATAGTCTTCATCAGAATAAGATTGAAAATATGATGATAATATGTTAAAATTGCTACATATAGATTAAAATCTACTGTGAGGGAAATGAAGATCAGATATGCTACTGAAGAATAAAAAAATTATAAGAGGGAAACTCAGTAACACAGAAAATCACTGATATGTAAGATAAAGAATAAAGATTCACATTTTCGTGGCTGTATTTCTGAAAAGGTTCACAAAACAAGCAAATAATAATCATACAAAATGAGATAAAAATCCAGGTGTAATGACACATGCTGGTCATCTTAGCATTCTGAGAGTCTTAGGAAGATCTCACAAGTTCAAGCTCAGACTGGGCAATTTAGTGACCCAGGGAAACCTTATTTAAAAAAATAAATAAATAAAGACCTGATGATATTATTCACATCAAGGGCCCTAGGTAGAATACTCAGAACCTTCCTGTTGTTTTTTCATATAATTATAAGCATTATAGCAGGAGGGAAAAAGTTACCTAAAAAACAGTTATTGTAGAGAAGGTTTGAAGGGATTTTACAACCCCCTCTCTAGCAATCATCAATCGTGTTCCCAAGTCACTCCAAATTAAAATAAAATTGAAAATATCTTGCTGTACAATCATAATTTTAAATTCAGAGTATCCTTCCCTCATCCACCATTAGTAGATTACTATAGCTAGTCCTTCCTGGGTGAACATTCTCAAGTCCCCACTTTTTTTAATGACATGTTCAACCAAAATGAAAAAGGAATGAAAAATAAATAAAAATATCCCAAAATATTACTAGTGGTGTTTACAAATTTTCTTCGAGTTTACTCATTCAAAAATATATTTGAAAGGCTCATGAAGTGTCTTCTACAAGAAACACACTGTTCATGGACCTGAAGATCTAACAAAGGACCAAAGGGCTGTTCTCTGTGGGAGGAAACAGATAAAGAAGAACACTATTTTAATATATTTGATTATGAGACATCACTTCTTTCCATAAAAATTTTAGACATTAATTAAAGGCATTTCAAAGTGATACAAGAATGAGGTTGACACTTTGAAATTCCTTTGTTTTTGAATTTCTTTTTCAAGATTATGTGACTCGTTCTGCTTTTTGACCCTGTGTACCTGATAAGAGGTACTGTGGTGTACAGCGACCAAAATGATGGGCAGCAGACCGGAGTTTGAATGGGAGCAAGGGAGTGCTAGGGTTGGTTAGAAAGTGAACTCAGTAGTCAGGAGAAAATGTTCACTGGGCATTTGAGAGAGAAGTTGAAATGCTCAAAATTCTGTGTTTGGGATGTTAACCCTGTATTTGCCACTTCTAGTTGATATATCTTAGCCAAGTAGTTTAGCCTTCCTTAATTTTCATTTTATTTAACAAATGTTATGAGATATTGTATATAAAATAACATATTCATATATGATATAATATGTGAAAAATAAAATATATGTAATATATATGATGTATT
>PVLA01016821.1:0-19425 GCA_004027455.1 Hydrochoerus hydrochaeris
TCCACTATCAGGAAGTCCTACTCAGTGGTCAAGTATGCAGATGACTGCTTTATTGTTTCCAATGGTGAGACTCTCTGCCTCAGAATCCACCAACCCCTGATGTGGCCTATGAGTTTTCTTTTTCTTTATATGGTGGTGATAGCAAAGTAGTGATTGAACTTAGGATCTTCACAATGATTGAAATCCCAATTTTTTTTTTAGTTTTTGTTTTGAGAAAGAGTTTGACTTTTGCTATCCAGACTGGCTTCCAGCTTTCAATGTTCTGCCTCAGCTATGGGAGCAGAGGCCGCTATAGGCAGGATAGTTCCTTCAAAATCACTTCCCAAGGAGCCCAAGATGAAAGCCTTAGGTGGGATCCATTGTCACTTTGAAGAATGCCCTGCTCCCTCTATCTTGTTTTCTTCTGGAAGTGGAACTTTACTTTGGAGCAGCCCATGACCTTGATTGAAATGAGGAAGGACATGAGGGAGAAGGGGAAAGCAGAAAAGAGAAGAAAGAAATGGGTGGGAGAAAAGGAACCAGGGATGAAGAGAGGAAGGAGGACTGAATCAATGCAGACCAATGCAATCACTCTCTATTCCTCATTTTCATTACCAGATGACTGTAGTATCAGGTTGTCTACAGACACCCAGGAGATGGTATCTTACTTTGCCTACTAGGAGGAGTTGGTACTTTAGCTATCATCATCCTTCAGGTCCCAGGTAATGCTAAACATGTCTATATGGTTTTAGTTTTGCATTTAAAATATGCTCCCTGGCACACAATAGACCTTCCACTTTCCATGGAACTGAGAGCCTGGGACATGGCTCCAGAGCCAGCCCACCCTTCTAATCATGCTGGAATCTCTGCCCATCATGAAAGAGGAAGTTACAGGTCAGTAAGGAGGGAAACCATGGCACTTAAGAGCAGCACATACTCTAGTTGCTGCCCTGAGAAAGAGAGAAGAGGCAGGAAGGATTCCTGTGTTTTGTGCCTAACTGGAGGGGCACTGGATGACACCAGAGTGGAGACTGTGGTCATTCTGGATAGACACAGGTGCAGCCATGAGAATCATCTCCCAGCAGAATGAGAGTCCAGAAGCATATCTTTCACTTATCCTCACCTTGCCCTGGCTTCTGAATGCACCCTCCTATGGTATCATCATCACCCCAGTGAATAAAAATCTCTAAACAAGCTTGGATTAGACACAGTCCCCAGGTGTTGTGATCACATGGAGGACACTGGGGATGCAGATCACTGACAAAGTGGCAGGGTTTCACACCTGCTCATTTCCTGCCTAGACTGGGCATTGGCTTCTGCCCTGGCCAGTATTGTCTTGGTCAACTTCACCAGCATCCACAGGCTCCTGCTAAGGGTTCTGGTGACTGCACCTTTCACCAGGACCCTCCATTACCCAGCATGTATGGGGAAGCTGCTGTAGGACCTGTTGTAGGTGTCCCCATGTGGGAATGTGGTGTGTCCTCAGAAGTGTTTCTCTTGGACAGACTATCCCTTTTAAGGTATCTTAAGATGGACCCAGGGCTAGGATTAGAGTTCCCAGTTATAGCATAAGAGAGGAGGGAGTACAGCAATCTTCCCAGGACAAACTCAGAGAAGTCCATGGTAACAAAGGGACAGAAGAGGCTGGCATTCTTCCCTCTTACCTCTTCCTTGCACATTCACTGGTGGTTGGTTCTGAGGATATTAGACCCTGGAAGTGAAGCTGAAGAGCCTAAACTTTGTGCTTTTCCAATATTGTGAGCCAATATACACAGTACATGTCCACAAAATCATGGTATCAATTGTATATTTTGACAAAATTGGACTCCACCACTGTAAAACCATTTCAAAAGACATGTGCTTTGAGAAAAGTATTCCAGATCTCACTGCATTGTGGCTGGTGATGAAGCTGGATTACAGCTTGGGATGCACTGAGAAAAGAACATCATAACATGACATGTGCAGACAGGAGGTGCCTGAGAGAGAACAAAAGAGTAAGTGGATGGAGTCTGTAATTGTGAGGGCAAGAAAGGCAGTACTGAGACCTTCACACACACCCCACTCTGACCACCCATCCACCACATGCCCAGCAATACTCACTGTCTCACTTCCAGTCAGTGATCAGTGCAGTGCACTGTGGGGGAGACCTAATATCAGTGTAGGCATATGAGAGACACAGATATACAGACAGACAGTCAGACAGAGATGTCTTGGTGACAAGATCCCTGCACTGCCTCTGGATGCCTTAGTGGCAATCTGGCCTGGCAGAGCAGAATCTGAGGGTTTCCTAAACTCAGGACCCAAGGATAGGAAATTCAATCAGCTGAGCCTCACAGATGCTGTTATAAAAGTCTTCAGCTTGTTTACTTTTGGTTAAATGGGATCCTCTCAGCCAGCAGTCCTGTATGGTCTGTGTGGTGCCCCTTCCCAAGCCACAATGCCCAAAATCAGGATGTCTACCCCGTCAGTAATAAGCCAGCTGAAGCAGAAAGAAAGATGGTCCACAAGTGCCAGACCCAATATTTGAAGAAGAAGGTGGCCCTGAATACCAATCTCCAAGGTCTGGGGAGGAGGTGACCCAGGGTAGTGGGACTGAAAAAACTTGATTTTGAGTATAAAATTTCATCTAGACAGATCTTGTCTAAACTGTTTCAGGAAGTACTTTGTGTGAGAAGACCTGAGTCCACAGAGACCACAGATAAACAGACAGACAGACAGTCAGACAGAGATGTCTTGGTGACAAGACCCCTGCACTGCCTCTAGATGTCATATCATCCAAGGTGAAGAGGCTGGGCTGGTTAGTTGGTAACATAGTGTCAAATGTGTAAACATATCCCTGGTTGCTGTAAGAGTCATGGATGCTTGGGTTTAAAAAGGCAAACAAGTAGAGGACACAAGTTTGATCATCCTAGGTTATAGAAGGCAGGACCCATCCTACAGTAAGATTCTGAGGCAACAGCCCAACCTGGTCCATGACACCTAACATGACCAGGGCCCTATCTGGTCCACATGCATGGCACTGGCCTTTGCCTTCTAAGATTCTGCCTGGTTTCTGCAGGGTCTATTTAACACTTCCTTTACACTTTATTCCTTCTCTACTACTACTTCTGGGTAGCCTGTTGAACACAGTAGTCACAGGCACTGGCCCCTGCACTTATTTTTTTATTTTTAAAGTAGTAAAATACCACAGAACAACATAGGACTGAGCCAACTGAGACAGCGCAGTGAAATTGGTACAGAACTTCACAGCACGTTACCAGGACAACAGCAACAGGTACCACAGTATACCTCATTCTCTTCACAATAATTGTTCTTTCAGTTAGGTATATCAAAATCAAAGGAAATACAGAACATAATAGAACTTATCAAAACAAAATACTGAATAGAGCATTTTAATCAGAACAAAGCAAAACAGTGATAAAAATAGTTGCCTTCAAAAAAATGTTAGAAGGAAATCCACCTTATTTGCTATATTGTATATAGTCAACCTCGCAAGAGATGCTGAGATCTCTGGCTCCCACTTGATAATGGGGGGCAGGGGATGGATGTTTGATTCTCAGCCCATGTGCTGGTAGGCTCACAGCTGCTTAGCAGGGCAGCAAGCTGGTTGCTTGTTTTCCAAGTGCCCTAATTTTCAACATGGTTTGGACTCAGGAGACGTTGATGGTTCTTGCACTGGGGCAGCCGCGGCTTGCCATACCACAGCCATTTACCCCCTTGCACTTATTTTGCAGCTCACATTTCCCTTCTTTCCTGGAAATTTCCCCTGAGCTTCCATTCTTTTCCACACCCAGAAGTAACCTAGATGTTTGGCTAAAACCTATGTCTCACCTGAGTCTAACTGACCCGTGCATCACAGACCAAGAGCCATTAAACATCCTTTCCCATGCCCCTCAATCTTCAAATATTCTAGATATAACCAACCAGTTTCTAGAGCCAAAATGCAGTGCAGGAAGAGAAACATATGATACCCACTCTGATTCTTCACCTATCACATTAGTCACCATCTGCCTGTGACTTGTTATAATTCGATAGTTTTGTGTATTTCTTTGCTTCACTTTCCATGAGATGTTCTCCATTTGCCCCAGGCCAGAGCATGGCTGGGTTAAATGCTCCAGATTCTGGCCGGGGAGTGCTCCTCTCTCTGTTGCTCATCCTTCTCTGCTCAGGTGCCTGGGCTGACAGATGGCTGTGTGGCTGCATCCTAAGGAGAGGTTCTTTGACTCAGGGTCCAGCAGGCCTTACAATGAGAGATGTGTTTTCTTCCTTCTTCCTGATGATGATGGCAGTGTTAGTGATACAGGGGCTGGTATTCATGGGCATGGCAATGAGTTACATTAATAGGCTCATTTTTATTTTTCATTGGTAGAAAGTGTTTCCTAGGCTTACCCTCGAGTTGACTTTGAACTTCTCAGTTTCCTGCCTCAGCCTAAGGAGGAAGTCCTGCTAGAACTATAGGCAAGGTGGCTCCTTCATTTCCCTTCCCTACAGCCACTTGATGCAGCATGACTGGAGTCTTTTGCATGAACCAGTGGTCCTCCTTCCCTCTGGGATCATCTAATCTCTTCTTCATTTCTCATGACTGTGTTCTTGCTGAACATCCATGAATATTAATGGAGATAAAGGGAGAAAGTGTGGAAAAAAGATAAAGAAGGAGAAACAGAAGGAGAAAAACAAGGAAGTACTAAGATGAGGAAGAACAGAGGGAAAGAATATGGAAGATTGATTCAGTACAGAGCAAAAGAAGCAGGACAGTTTCTGTCAATTTGTTAATGATATCAGCCTTTTTCTAAGACCACCAGGATTTGGTAGCTTTACCTGAGCCACTCGGAGGTGACATTGTAGCTGTGGTCATCATTCAGGTTGTAGATGATGCTGTGCATGGCTGCTTTGCTTTGGCTCTCAATGAAACTGTGTTCTGTGCCCATCCTACAGCACACCACTTCCCCTGGAACTGCAAGGGTGGGATGAAAGCCAGAGCCCAGCAGTGGCCCCAGATCCATAACTCCCACGTTATCCCTCTTAGTACTTCTGGGTAGCATATCTAGCAGCATGGCCCTTGGAATGAGCCGCTCTGAGAAGCCAGTAGTATTTTGTGTCTTTCAAGGACAAGAGTGCTCATGATTTAGTTGTTTGCACTAAGTTTTCAGGAGTGGGGTGACCCTTGTAAGTGGTAGTGGGTCTTTTAGTACTTCAGTGTTCTCTCTGGTGCAAAAGGATTGCCAGTGTCCCAAACTAACATTCACAGGGCCTTGATTCTCTGAGTCCTCCCAGCCAACACAGTCTTTAAGTTCTTTTGCCTTTTCCCCAATATCTTCCCACTGTCTATAACACTGAATCCTCACTTCAGCTGTTCTTGAGGAAACCTACCTGGTAATACTGGAAACCTGACAGTGCAGGGATCTTCTTCAGATGCGGACTTGGCAAATGGCTGCAGGAGAATCCTGGCCTGGATCTTTAGGGTGCCCAGCAAGATGAGGATCATGCACAGGAGACCCAGGGTCATGGCTTCAGAGTAACTGCTGTCCTAGAATGTGTTGGAAGAGAAGGTGCAATGCTGAAGAGACAACTAAAGTGAACAATTTATAGCCTGTATTCTGTACCTCATTAGATGGGAGAATTCAAGGTTTTGTAAATCCAGAACTAGTGAGCTTATTACCAGCAGCTCTTTCAGAATACATGACAAGATATCCTACTAGCCCCCAGCACTAAGGGTTGTGCAATATAGAGAAGGGGCAAACCAAAATAAGACAGGAAAGATAGACCCAGAGTTCCACCCTGTTTAAAATTCAAGATCTCCCTCTCTGTGCTCACAGTGTCTCTTGCCTTTATTTGAGTGGTACTGCCTGTGAGTGACCAGCTGCTCTTCATAAAAATCATCATGTCTGAGCCTGTGAACTCAGGGTGTGTGTGTGTGTGTGCATGCGTGTGTGTGTTTTGATGTGAACTCATTGTATTTAAAGCAAAATTTAGGGGCAAAACTGTTTTTACCCTCCTACTCTTGAGCAGCTCCTGCTTGAATCCTCCTCCCTGAAACAACTGACCTTTGCTCAGGTACTGTTAATGTAAACATGTTTCTGTAACTTCAGCTATGTGATGTACTTTGATCTCTCCTCCTTCAAAAGATACAGACAAGGTGGACAACTGTGTTATTTTAAACAGCGTCTTGTGCCATCTTGGAATTCCTGAAATTTATCTTCTTTCAAGTCTGAGTAGTAAACATGTCACTGATCAACAACTGATTTTGTCTCACTTCTGTGACTTTGCCTGTTCTGTCACACTTTCAGATTTGCACCAGTCTCCTTCCTCAAAATGTGCAAAAACTGGAGCCCTCCCTTTTTTCTTGGCTCAGTCCTTTTAGACACAAGTGGCCTGAGTCATGTATAGAACTAAAACTAAATAAATCCTTATCTTCCTCCCATGGACTCTCCTATCTCTTGAATTCTGCAACAAACCCACAAAGACAGTGCCAGGCATGGTGTCCCCTTGTTCCCTTGTTCACAATCCCACTACTTGGAGGCTGAGATAAAAGATATTTTGAGCCACATGTACAGTACATACAACACAAAACTTCATATCTTTTTGAAAGGAGTTCAGATCTATCCTTCTGTCTGTGCCATGCTAAGATTGAGACTTGATTCTAAATTTATGTGTCTAGCTTTGGTTTTCTGTAGTTGTTATGTCAACATTGTACAAAGATTGATACAAAATACCAGGCCTTATCCATATAAGTAAGAAGTTGATTCTATCTGTCAGCATTTAAAAGCTTATAAAGTGACAAAACTGGAATTTTCAATTTGTGTACATTATCACATAGGAACACATTACTGATTTAACAAATTATTAGAACTAAGAAAATGGTTATTTATTTGGGGAAAAGTTTAGGGTTTTAACACCTGTATTTTTACTTAAACACAGTAAATAATTCTCCACTTTGGAAAAAAATCCTTTTAGAATATGGTTGAATAATTGATATTTTTCCTTAATATTTGTTTTACTTTTAGTCAAATACTTTCTGAAAAGTTAGACAGCAGAATGTAGTGAGCAAATTCTAGATTTAAGCTGGCATACCAAGTTAGAGAGAGAGAAAGAGAGAGACACAGAGACACACAGAGAGAAAGAAATACACAGAGAAACAAAGAAAAAGAGAAAAACAATGAAAGACAGAGAAACAAAGAAAGCAAGAATAACAAAGGGAGGGAGAAAGAGAGACAGAGAGAGAGATAATGAGATGGAAAAAGGACAAACCTAGGATAAGTAGAATAAGATCAAGAATATGAACAAAAGCAAGGGCAAGAACATGAACAAGAATAAGAGCAAGAACTAGAGGAGAGGAGAAGAAAAGGAGGAAAAAGGTGACAAGGAAAAAAGTAACAAGAGGAGCAGATAGGGGTAGAAAAATCAAGAAAGAAAGAGACAGAAAGAAGAAAAAAGGAAGAAAGGAAGGAAGAAAGAGAAAGAGGAAGGAAGACACAGATGTGAGAGAAACTTTCTTAGGGATAACTCAGATCTTGCATGCCATGTGTGGGTGGTCACATACCAGCAGAGTCATTCTCTTTGCTGAGGAGGACACCAACCAATTTGGGGAAGGACAGAAGCAGGGAGGGAAAGGCAGTTATCTGTGAAGGGCCCATACTGTCGGCACTGATACCAGATCATATTTCAGACAACCTGGCATCTTTTATAGCTCTCTGCCCTTACCTCCATGTTGATCTTTGCCTTTGTTGAAGCCTGGTGACATAAAATCATCCACTTTCCTCTGGATTCTTTATGCCTTCCCTCCTGAAACACCCCTAGGGTTGGGAATGGAGAGAAGAGGGTAAGGTCCCAGGAAAATTTATACTCTCAGGGTGAATATTCTCAGTGAAGGTCTTGTGAGCATTCCAAGGCAGTGATGATCATGTCTTGAGTAGAGGCAAGCCAAGGTGTGACCCATCATTTCCAACTTGATCTGGATCTGGAGACAATCACTGGGGTGCTGGTGATGCTCTGTATTATGACAGTAGGCTTACTGCAAGCAGCACTCAAGGGAAATGATCCTGTTCATTCCTTAATGTTCAGCTGGGCTGTGAGTAGGGTGTCAACCCCATACACTAGATAAAAGACTTAGAACTATGGCCACTAGTTGAGGACCATAATGTAGATCTTTAAGTGTGACTTGGGTCTACTCTTAGTTTTACAGTTTTATAGGACAATGGAGGCTACAATAGGTGTTCCTACCCAGAATTTTGGGTACTTTATGGAAGATGGGATTCAATGGCTTATACTGTTTAGAACTGTGGCAGTTGGAATTGTCCATACTGCATGTGTGGCACCATGAATTGTGATGTCAGGCCCTCTCCTAACTTCACTGGGATCCTCTAATAGTAGGTACAATGGTCCTGCAGGTCATCTCAGGGGCTCTCACACTGTCTAAAGATCTGCTGTGCCCCACTAGGTTGCCCTAAATAAGTCAATCAAAAGCTTTGGAATAAAGCCCCTTCTCAGCAAATACGGTGGTGTGCTCAGAGTCTTGTCCATAGTTTGTTTAGGAGCCACCACAACTGAATCAGAATCAAACCTAGGTTTTCTTTGGCCAGAATCTAGGAGAACTCTAGCTGCTCTGGGCCCAACAGCACTTTGATTCAAGGATGGAGACTCTTGTGGCTTGTCTTGTCAGGAAAAGTAAGGTCTTGGCCTGGTCCCATATGCTCAAGCATAAGGAGATGCTCTCTGTTGATTGCTTTGTTCCAAGTCAGAAATTCAGTCTGATTTCTAGTCTGCTTTCCAGAAGCACATGATATAAACAATATTATCACATCATTAAAGTTAGAAGATTCAGAGCTCACCTGGACAAATAGGAATGACATGAGGGGCAGGGAGCTTGCAAGGAGAAAAGAATAGTAAAGAACAGACTCTGAAATATTAGCCATGGTTTGCCTGCAGCCCTTCTTCCCATTGACAGGGACAGATCAACTAGGCAGAAAATCAGCAAAGAAAAAATAGAACTGAATCACACCTGTGAACAAATGGACTTAGTAGACATATACAGAGTATTCCACCCAACAACATCAGAATATACATTCTTCTCAGCAGCACATGGAACATTCTCTAAAACAGACTATATTCTAGCCCACAAAACATGCTTAAGTAAATGCAAAAGAATTCAAATTATCCCATGCATGTTATCAGATTATAGCACAATGAAACTAGAAATTAATGACAAAAGAACCTGTAAAAACCCCACAAACACATGGAAATTGAATAATACATTCCTGAGCAATCAGAGGGTCATACAGGAAATTAAAGAAGAAATTAAAAATATCTACAAGCAAACAAAAATATGAATACATCTTACCAGAACCTGTGGGATGCAATGAAAGCTGTCTTCAGAGGAAAATTTATTGTGGTGAATTCCAGTATCAGGAAAACAGAATGAACAAAAATAAATAACCTGATGCTACACATCAAACATCTAGAAAAAGAAGAGCAAGTCAAGCCCAAAGCCAAAAGAAGGGAGGAAATTATAAAGGTCAGAGCAGAAATCAATGCAATAGAGACTAAGAAAACAATACAAAGAATCAATGAATCAAAGGGTTGGTTCTTTGAAAGAATAAATAAAGTTGATAAGCCCTTAGCCAATCTTATTTAAAAACTCAAGTTCATGAAATAAGGAATAAAAAAGGTGAAATCACTACAGACCCTGTGGAAATACAAAAGATTATCAACACCTATTTTGAAAATTTCTACTCTCATAAGTTTGATAACACAGAAGAAATGGACAGATTCCTAGAAACATATGAATTACCAAAGCTGGATCAAGAAGATGTAAAACTGCTGAATAACCCAATTTCAATTAATGAACTTGAGCTGACTAAGACTGTCCCTAATAACTCCTGAATGGTTGTTGTAAAGACAACAGGATTCACCAAGAGTTAGGCATAGACCTCATTGTTTCAGAAATAAGAGCTCGACTTTGTCAGTTCTGGAGGATCATCTTGGCCAGTGATTTTAGAGACTCCTCTAGGCAATGGACATTTTGTTCAAGTGTACCTAGATTGTGGTCTATTTTTTTGCTCAGTATCTGGTAATCTTGGCTTCCCACTATGAGGGCTGTGGTTCCAAGTGCTTTGGAACAAGCTATACCTAATCCCAAAAGCACAGGAATTAGGACTCTTTTTTCTTGTGAGGTAGGGTAATGCCATATGTTCCCTACTTCCTTCTCCAGAATACCAGTACACTTGGGGAAGAACATGAGTTAAATTACAGAGTTCAGGGTTAGTTCCGATGGAAACAGCCAGACAGTGCAAGGAGTGAGGTTGTTTGTACAGGCAAACCAAGTTCCCTGTGGAGAGACTAAATGTTGGTTGAGGACATAAGAGACATTTTGAACATACACAGTTGAATTACAATTGATTTGAAATTGGGAGCATGTCAAGGGGAAATTTACAGACTGAATGAAAAGTTCAGAGCCCTGAATGTTCCCCAAAGTGAGAGACTTAGGTCCTTGTCCCTACCAGCATGAAAAACCAGAATCAAGGTTTGAGGTATTTACAATCTGGGTTCAATTTTTGGCCCCAACAGTAGTGTTTGCAGGGAGTCCTACATAGATGGGGGTTTCAGGATTTAAGCATAGCCAATAGCCTTCAGTAATGTTGGGGGATTAGCCTTTAAGTAACTTAAATATCAGTTCCAGAAATCAAAAGGGCTTTCAGGTTGCAGTTGTGCTGGGGCATGAACAAATTGTTTGGGGACAGATGGGGAGAGGGGAATTTGTGGTGGTGGGGATAATCACTCAAGTGGGAAACACTTTTGGTGGCAGGGCAAGCCTACTCAGGGGGCCTGTAGGTTTTGGGTGGATTGGACTGTTTCCCAGTAAAGAATGAATGAGGGTCCCACCCAGTGTCATAGAGGTGAATGCACCAAGATTTTCTTCCATTTCTAGAAGAATTCTCTGATTGTTTATGCCAAAGTAAAATGTAGCCTTTATGGGAATCATATCTAGCTGACAGATAAGGGTCACTGTTTGACCAGGGGCTATGGTTTCACAACTCCAAGAGGTTTGGTGACAATAATAATAGTAGCTCAGGCTTGACCCAAAACTAGTGGAACATATGTCTGCTTTTGAGATTGCCTTATACAAATAAAAGAGGATATTTGGGTCTGATGGAGGGTTCCAGGTTTGTGGGTGAGCAACACAGGTAGGATTTTTTGTGTTTGTATATCCTATGATTGAACAGAATGTGGCATTAAGGAGAGGATCCCCGAGGCTACTAGTAGAGGCTAGAGTTACTCCATCTGAATTTCTAGTCATAACACATGTATAAGCTACAGGGTGATGGTCTTTTGTGGGAATGAGTGGAATAAGGAGGATTATGCACATAAACAGGAAAGTGTGGGTTAGGGACTCTCTGCTCAAGTCCATAATGCTGGCCTGAGTCTATGGGTAAGCCTTTATTTTTCTGGTTACTCCTTGAATGCTTGTCTTGGTCTGGGGGAGGAGACCCACTGGCTGTTGCAGGACTGACTAGCTTGCTCCTGTGTCAACCAGAAATTTGACATTTTGGCCCCCCCACAGTAAGAGTTAATCAGGGTTCTTGGGGGGGACAAAAGAACCCTGACTGGCTCAGTCTTGAATTAAGAACTTCAGTGTGGAGGTGGTCTTTTTCTGGAGGTCCAGACAGTCCTTTTTCCAGTTGCCCTCTTTGTTATAATAGGCACACTGGTTTTTGGTTACTAGAAGTCCTTTTAGATTTAGAAGGATTTGAGTCATGTTTGGTCTTGGGATTTTCCTGTTGTCCTAGAGCAAGAAGGATGCTTGCCATTCTTTCGTTCAAGTCCCATGGATCTTCTCTGTTGTTGCAGACCTCTTGGGCTATCTCCACTAACCCTGATAGTGCTTTACTTTTGAATCCTTCTAATCTTTGAAGCTTCTTTATAATATCTGGGGCCAACTGGGAGACAAACATGATATTTAGGGCATGTCTATTCTTGGGTGCCTCCTGGTCAATAGGTGTATAAATATGATATACCCCTAGGAGGCACTCCAAGAATGTGGATGAGTCTCCTCTGAAACCTTAGACAGATTGGTTGGCTTCTGAGTGGTTGTCTTTAAGGCAATACAGTTTGAGAGCCTTCTTACCTTGGTCATATTTAGATTCCAAGTAGGGTGAGTAAGGGGAAATGTGAGGTCTAAATGGGCCAGGTCAGAACTGGGGTGGCCATCTGGTTCCAGGTCGTTTTCATCCCAGAGTGCAGATGCATTCTTGTTCTTCAGAAGTAAAGAGAGTCTGGAGGAGCTGTTGGCAGTCATCCCAAGTGGGTTGATGCATAAAGAAAACCAACTCAAGGAGGGAGATAAGCCCCTGGGGGTTTTGAAAGAATGAGGGGTTTTGTTGTTTCCAATTGTAAGGATCACTGGTGAAGGAGAGGACATAGACTATAAATGGTCTGGGAGTTCCTTCTCCAATGGCAGCCTTGCAAAGGGCTAAAAGGGGCTGGAGGGGCAGAAGTGGAGTTGGGGGAGGAGGCTCCTGTGGCAGAAGCTGTAGAAAAGGGGCATCTGCTATGGGTTTGTGAAGGGCTAAGTAGGCAAGGTTTTCAGGGGCAGAATAGTAAGGAAGGGTATGTGGAGGGATCAGGCTAGAGGAGTTGATAGAAAGGGGAAGAACAGGGGGAGACTTGGGAAAGACAGCATTTGTGATTACAACAATGGTGTGAAGTTTAGGGTGGCAGGAGGGAACAAATTAGTGGGGTGCAGAACTAAGTCAATTCAGATTTGTATATAGACAACTTGGTCAGGGTGTTCAGGTGTCCCAAAGATGATGACCTGACAAACCTGTTGATACGAACAGAAGTATAAAGACCCTTCTAGCAGCCAAGAAACCCTGAAAGTGGGCCATTAAAGTTCACAAAACTTCAGTTTTCCTGGGTAAACTTGTTCACTGTAGAAAGAGATTCTCTGATGAAATTCCTGAAAATGGTTAAGGACACATTATAAAGGTGACAAAGAGGCAGAAGCAGATTGACCCATGACACAAATGACAGACACCAAACTGGTAACAAAGAAGACTAACAAAACAAAGACAGAAACTAAGTCAGTCCATAGATTGACACCAGGAACTATTTTGACCCTACAGTCTATAAGTCCCAGCCAACATCTTGGTCTGGAAATGAGTCTTGGAGACACTAATGTTGCATCCAATGTCTCCAAGGACTCCCAAGGAGTGCCCCACCAAATTGACACTTACTGGGAAGGATCCAGACTGCTCTCTCCAAATTAGCCAGGTTTTGGTCTCTCTTTGAAACAAAGAGGTTACTCTGGGTCAAGGAACATCTCGTGGTAGTCCCTCTAAGGAATAGTTGTCTCAAAGAGAGACTTGGATCCTATAAATCCCTAAATACAAATCCTGGATAGGCACCCAAATGAGGTGGGTTCTTAATCAATATAGGAGTCCAATTAGCTGAATTGATAAATTTTGGGATGTTATTAGTTGAGCTCAGCAACCACCCACATAGATCCCTGTTTCAGAGTCAGACAAAGTGGCCCCAAGCTGGAGGATTATGGAGTTTTTAAAGCAAAAAAACCACAAAGCAAGACATCTTATTTGGAACATTTTAGCTAGACTCTCATATTATTTTTGGTTGACAACTGCATCCTGCTTCTTTGTTGAGCAGGCTTACTTCCTTGTGGGTGCAGCTTTTTGTGCTTTTCTCATGGGACTTGTGACCTGAGAAATTTCCCACTCTTCTAGATCAAATACAGGGCACAAAATGGCACCAGTTATACCAAGCTACAACAGTCTGCAGAGAATATGAACTTCAAACCAAAAATGATCAAAAGAGATAAATAAGGTGACTATATACTAGTTAGGGGAAACTTAAGTGGAAGAGATAACAATCTTAAATATATATGTACCAAATTTGGGATCACCCAGCAATATAAAACAAGTGTAACAAAAATGAAAAATCAAATAAAAAATAAAACAATTATAACAGGAGACCTTAAAACCCCATTGACACAAAGATACAGATGAACTAGACAGAAAAGAAGTAACAGAACTGAATCACCTGTTAACAAATGGATTTAGTGGATGTTTATAGAGTGTTCAATCCAACAATATCAGAATACACATTCTTCTCAGTATAACATAGGACATTCTCTAAAATAGACCATATACTAGCCCACAGAACATGCTTAAGTAAATGAAAAAGAACAGAAATTATCTCATGTATGTTGTCTGATCATAGTGCCATGAAACTAGAAATTAATGATAAAAGAAACTGCAAAAAACTACACAAACACATAGAAATTAAATAATACACTCCTGAGCAATCATAGGGTCACAGTAGAAATTAAAGAACAAATAAAGCAATATCTGCAAGCAAATGAAAATACAAATACAATTTACTGGAACCAGTGGCATGCAATAAAAGCAATCTTCAGAGGAAAATTTATTGCAGTGCATTCTAACATCAGGAAAACAGAACGAACACAAATAAATAACCTGATGCTACATCTCAAACATCTACAAAAATAAGAGCTAGTCAAGCCCAAATGCCAAAAGAAGGGAGGAAATTATGAAAATCAGAGCAGAAATCAACACAATAGAGACTAGGAAAACAATACAAAGAATCAATGAATCAAAGAGTTGGTTCTTTAAAAGAATAAATAAAATTGATAAGCCCCTAGCCAACCATGTTTAAAAAAGAAAAGAGAAACCTCAGATTCATGCAATAAGGAATGAAAAGGGTGAAATCACTACAGACCCTATGGAAATATAGCCAATCATCAATACATACTTTGAAAACTTCTTCTCTCATAGGTTTGATAACACAGAAGAAGTGGAAAGATTCCTAGCAACATGAATTACCATAGCTGGACCAGTGAGAGAGAAAACTGCTGAATAACCCAATTTCAATATATGAAATTGAAAATACAATTAAAACCTTATCAGCAAAGAAAAGCTCAGGTCCTTATAGATTCACAGCTGATTTCCAAAAGAAATTCAAGGAAGAATTAATTCTAACACTCCTAAGATGCTCCTAAAACTCTTCATTGAAATTGAAAGGGAAGCAATTCTCCTTAACTTATTCCTAGAATCAAATATTACTCTAATAACAAAACCTGAGAAAGACACAGCCAAAAAAGAGAACTACAGTTCAATCTCACTAATGAACATAGATGCAAAAATTCTCAATAAAAAACTGGCAAACAGAATGCAGCAAGTCATCAAGAAGATTATATACTACAGCCAAGTGGAATTCATCACAGGAATGCAGGGATGGCTTAACATATGCAAATCAATAAATGTAACCCACCATATCAATAGAGCCAAAAATAAGAACCACATGATCATTTCTATAGATGCAGAAAAAGCTTTTGTCAAGGTCTAACACTCATTCATGATAAGAACCTTACAGAATATTGGAATAGGTGGTTTTTACCTCAATTTAATCAAAGTCATATACAAACCAACAGCCAGCATCATATTAAATGATCAAAAACTGAAAGCTTTTACTCTAAAATCAGGAACAAGATAAAGGATGTCCATTATCATAACTCCTATTCAGTGTAGTGCTGGAAATACTAACCAGAGCAATTAGACAAGAGAGCAAAATAAAAGGAGTAAGGATAGGAAAAGAAGTTAAATTATCATTATTTATAGATGCCATGATACTCTACATAGAAGACTCCAAAAACTCCATTGAAATATTTCTAAGTATAATAACTAAATTCAGTAATGTAGCTGGATACAAAGTCAACACTGAAAAATCAATAGCATTCCTATACACAACAACAAACTCACTGAGAGAGAAATAAGGAAACCATATCCTTCACAATAGCATCCAAAAAATGAATTACTTGGGAATTAATCTAACAAAAGAAGTAAAAGGTCTATTCAGTGAACATTACAAAACTCTGAAAAAAAGAAATCATAGAGGATCTCAGACAATAGGAGGACATTCCTTGTTCATGGATAGGAAGAACAAACATTGTGAAAGGGGCCAGTCTCCCAAAAGTGTTACACAGACTTAATGCAATTCCAACTAAAGTACCACTAGTATTCCTCAAAGATCTAGAGAAATCATTCTAAAATTCATCAGAAACCAGAAAAGACTAGAATAGCACAGACAATTCAGGGTAGCAAAGGCAAGGCAGGCGGTATCACAATCCCCAACTTGAAGTCATAATACAAAGCTACTGGGATAAAATCAGCATGACACTGGAATAAAAACAGACCTGAAAATCAGTGGGACAGATTAGAAGATACAACTAAAAATACAAACACACTCTGCCACCTTATCTTTGACAAAAGGGGCAAATACATTCACTGGAAGAAAGATAGCCTCTTTAATAAGTGGTGCTGGAAAAACTGGCTCTCCATATGCTGAAAACTAAAATGAGTTCTACTAAACTAAACTAAAGTCATGTACAAAACTAAAGTTGTCTGCTTGAGCATAATGAGCTCCATGCAAGGCTATCAAAGCAAATGTTACATGGTCAATGTCATTAAAGTGAGGAGAATACTGATAAACTATCACAATGAAAAGGAGATTTGGTGATGTCTATGGTGGAACAATTTAAATCCTGCTTAGAGTCCTCGTGTGAAAATTTAATACACACTATGATGTATTAAGAGGTTAGATTTGCAAAAGTCAGACTCACAAGGAAATGGTTACAAAAGTTGACCCCAGGGGAGCTCCTATATTTATAGAATTTGAACTTTTTCTTGGCAGAAGCTCCACTCTTTCCTGTGTATGTGAGCTGAAATCCCAGATCCATGTTCCAAGTTGTCTCCACTGCTATAGTCAACTGCACTGTTGTCTCAGTTTCTTCCCACATTTCTAACAAAAGAGCACAGTCTTCATCATTTCTAAGTGAGATCAACTTATTTCTCACAGTTCTGGAGACTGAACAGTCCATAGGACAATGGAAGGCTCAGTATCTGTCTTTTTGTCACACTTATCACCCTGTAGTATCTTCATGTGGTTGATGAGGTGAAAAGGAAAACAATGCAACTAGTTCCCCATAAGCCCTGTTAAAATACTGCTAGACTCATTCACAAGGACTGATTTAAGGAAGCACATCTTGTTGTGCTAACCTGCTTAAAGGACAGACTGGATCAATCTAAGACAATGATTGATTTTACCTGTTTATTCAAACTCTTGACCTTAAAAAGCCCCAAACTTGTGCAAAATAAATCTGCCTAACAAATGATGACACAGCCTATGCTATGAATTATAAAATGATCTGGTATCAGTGCTTGTACTTCTTGCTTTGCACATTTGTCTGTTTAAGCTGAACACAGGACTGGTGAGTTGGAATTCAATTACCCACAGCGCATTCCCATAAGGACTTACCTTCCAACTCCTGGGTGCCACCTGTCTTGCAACTCACTGCATCTTGGTTTTCACACAATGGTAAACCTTGGCTACAAGAAAACTTGTACAGGGAGTAGGGCCATTGTTGTGATGTTTCCTAGCAGTGTGACTTGAGATCTTTGGAAATTAACTTGGAAATGTTTGAGGAGACAGGCAAAAGATCCAGATCCCATATATTGTAAACTATTGGAAACTCTGCTGAGAGCCTGGAAAATCAAAGTACTGGATGGAAATGCAACTTAGGATGGGCCTCATGAGGTTTCTAATGGGATGGGAAGCCTTGGCTTCTGGATTCCAGGTGGTGTATGTAGTGTTTGGCAGGAAGTTGGTCTGTATTCTGTTTGTATTTAGAAATATTGCTGGCATGACAGAAAGATCTCAAATCAGCCAACTGTTGTGACAGTGTCTTGGTTACTAATGAGGAATTTGGCCAGAACTAGGTTGGTATGTGAGAACCAAAAGCCAGAGGGGTGATTTGAAGCAATGGACCAGAGGGAATGCTCCTGTGGAGCTGTGGCTTGAAATGTGAGACACAGGAGAGCATAGTTGTTGAGAAGAAATGAGGTAAGGAAAAAGTGACCTAAGGCCTTACCCTGAAAAGTAAGATTGTATTTGAAATGTAAGATGTCCCTTAGGGCTTTTCTTAATGTTTTCATGCCTAATGAAATGAAATGTTAATGGAGAATAACAGCTGGGATTATAAATGCTCTTTTTATATGACTTTAAAATAGTTTTGAGATCCATTATTTCACTCAAGGGAATGAGTCAAAGTATTGTGGTTTTATCATTGAATTTTGAATGCTCTATGAATATTTTGTTATTGGTGTGGAAATGAGTCCAATAAGAATCATATATATGAAAGAGTAAGACACATATTAAAGCACCAGAAGAGATCAAGTGTGGATTGTGCGGGATTACCTAATTTTCCAACAATAATACATAGCTGAATGGAATCAGTGTGATGCTGGGTGTGGAAGGCCCATATGAGGATTCTAAAATTAGAAATGAAAGGGAAGATACTGTGCTGTAAATTACCTTGTAGAAGCTCATCATGCTGATTTTCTTAGTGAACAACCACCATGTCCTACTTGCCTGGATCTAAGTGTGATCTTGCTTACTTAGGAGCAGTGAAGGCTGTAGACCAGGGACCTCCTTTTATTGATTTCAGGTGCTTAGTGACGCTTGTTGAAGCAGTGTATGTAGCATTTGAAGGCTGATAATGGACCCCTGTAATTACTTCTCAGTAGCTATGGCTGAGCAGAGATCTACAAGGTGTGATAAATTGACCTAATATATGAATGTGTTTCTTTTGAGGACTGAATAACATCAGACGTAAATAGCTGGGAAGAACTGACTAACAAAGCAGGCCGCTCACTAACTGTAACCTAAATCTCTCTCTTGCTGTCACTTCAACAACTATTTCATCCTTCTGTTACAAACACTGCCAGTCTCACTGCTTCTCTATCACATCCTGATGTGCCCCCCTCATTATATTCCTCAGTAAATAAATACCAGTGACCTGGAAAAACATGGCCTTTTTTCCATGAGTACAACTGGTTATCCCAGAACCTTCCTGCACCTATCATGTGCCTCTTACTCTTTCTTTCCGCATTAAACTCCTATTGTAGTTTGGAGGTTGGAATCCACTGCAGGGTCTCCAGTATTTCCTGATATATACTCAGCTGTTCTTAGGGTAGGAGGAGCTCAGGTCCTCGCTATTGTTGAGGGTGGATGTGATTTCTTTCTGGGGGGTTTCTGTCTTTACCTGGATCATAGCTTCTTGTCTCCACTGCAGATCACTCAGCCTGCTGGCACTGATCTGTCATCCCCCAGGTAGAGACTTTCTAGCTTCCACCACTGGTTTTGGGCCTTCCCTATACAGGTTCTAGATATAGACTTGCATGAGACATTGTCCCATGGTCTAGGCCTCCATTTAGATATAGAGAGGACATTGCCATGGAGTCTAGGTCTTCAAGTGGATTCGTGAGTGCCTTTGCCATGTGTTGCAGAGAGCTGACTAAATTCTTAGGATCTCTAGTTTGTGTACAGATCTCCCTCACTCCTCGGCATTTGACTCTTTGG
>PVLA01016822.1:0-19430 GCA_004027455.1 Hydrochoerus hydrochaeris
AAAAAAAAAAAAAAGATTATACACCATGACCAAGTAGGATTCATCCCAGGAATGCAGGATGGTTCAACATACACAAATCAATAAACATAATATATCAATAGAGCAAAGATAAAAATCATGTCATCATTTCAATAGATGCAGAAAGAGCTTTTAATAAAGTCCAACACTCATTCATAAGTACCCTATGGAATAGATAGTCTCTAGCTCAATGTTCATCATCATTGGTCATTAGAGAAATGCAAATTAAAACCATACTGAGATTCCACCTCATTCCAGAAAGAATGGCCAGGATCAAGAAAACCACCAATAACAAATGCTGGAGAGGCTGTGGGATTAAAGGAACCCTTCTGAACTGTTGGTGGGAGTGTAGACTGTTGCAACCACTGTGGAAATCAATCTGGAGGTTCCTCAGAAAGCTGGGATCGTAAGTCCCATTTGACTCAGCTATTCCACTTCTGGGCATATTTCCAGAAGAACTGAAAACACCAGTACCACAGTGATATTTGTGCACCCATGTTTATAGCAGCACAATTTGTAATAGCTAAATCTTGGAAACAACCCAAATGCCCATCGACCAAGGAATGGATAAAAAAGATGTAGTTTTTTAATATAATGGAGTACTACTCAGCTATAAAGGAGAATCACATTGAGGCTTTTATAGGTAAGTGGATGTGACTTGAGACCATACTCATAAGTAAAATAAATCAAACTCACATGTGTAAATACCATATTGCTCCCTTGTGTAAGAACTGAAAGAGTAAATAAGATATAAAATCTTCAATAAATATTGTGAAAGGGTAAGAAACTGCTCAAAGGGTGGAAATCACTCAGAGAAAAGGAGAAAAGAAGGAAAAAGAAAAAAGATATAAATTTTTATATATACACTTAAGACAGCTAAGGTGATTGTACTACTAATTCTATTAGTTCTTGGAACAAAACAGTTAAAATTCATAAGATCAGATCAATTTTGCATGTCTATATCTGGTAACCTGAGTACTCTTTTGAAGAAAACTATGCAAAATAACCACATTTGTTATATTCCTACCACTTTGTTTTGAAAGTCTTTATTGTTCTTGTTTTGGGTTGTTATTATCTCTTTTGTTTTTCTTGTATTTTTGTTTTGTTTTTCCATCTTATATGTATAAGTTTATATTCGCCTAGAATTTCTCCTGAAGAGTTTACAAGAATTTTATTTTGTATGATGATTTGAACAGCTATTATGAAGAAAATGAGACATCATGGTAGCCATTGCTGATTTCCTATCATCTTGTTTTGAATTCCCATAATGCTTTTATTCTTTGTTTTGCTTGGTTTTAGTCTGTTTTCTATTATTTGATTTCAGTATGTGTGAAGGTATGGACAGCTATTTTGAAGAAACAGCACATTATGGTAGCCATTGTTGATTTCCTGTTGTCTCGTTTTAAAGGCCCATAATGCTCTTGTTCTTTTGTTTTGATTGGTTTTATACTATTTGTCTTGTTTGATTATATTGTGTGTGAAGGTATGGACAACTATTTAGAAGAAAACAAGAGATATGGTAGCCACTGTTAATTTTCTATTGTTTTGAAGTCCTGTGTTGCTTGCATTGTTCTGTTCTGATGTTTTGTTTTGTTGTGTTTTTATTCTCTTTAAAATAAGAAAGTCTCATTTATTCTTTATGGCTGAATATTATTCCATTGTATAAAGATCACATCATTTTTATCCATTCATTAGTTAATGAGTATTTGGGTTGTTTCCAAGATTTAGCTACTACACTCTATGCTGCTATAAACATGGGCACACATATATTGCTGTGGTATGATGTTTTTAATTCTTCCAGGAAGATATCCAGAAGGGAATAGCTGGGTCAAATGAGACCTATAATCCTTTTCTGAGGAATCTCCATACTTATTGCCACAGTTGGTGCACCAGTCTGCACTCCCACCAACAGGGGAAAAGGGTTTGTTTTTCCTTGCAGCCCTCCACTTTTTTTTTTTTTTTTTTTTTGGTCTTTTTAAAACAGGGTCTCCCTATGCAGTTCAGGCTGGCTTTGAGCTCACTTTGTAGCCCCAGCTGGTCTCAAATTTGCAGTGATCCTCCTGCCCTAGCCTCTTGAGTGGTAGGATTACAGGCTTCAGCATTTGTTACTGGTTAATTTATTTTTCTTTTCTTTTTGTTTTTTTGTACCAGGAATAAATTATTGGTTAATTTCTTGATGACAGCCATTTTTCTAGAGACTGAATCTCAATATTGTTCTAATTTACAACTTTCAAATGACCAATGATACTGAAACTTTTTCATGTATTTATTTGCCATTTGTTTTTCTTATCTGAGAAATGGGCATTCATCTCAAATGGCCATTTTTTTGGGTTGGGTCTTTGAATTTGGAGGGCCTGATGTTTTTCAATTCTTTAGACAATTAGATGAAGGAAATCAGAAGCCAACCACTGGAACTTACTTAATTTTCAACATTACAAACTTTATTTAAATGCTGTATATATCAACTTTTCTTATCCAGTCTTGATGATTTTAGACCCTTTATATTTTATGATAGACTATAGTCTTTTGTAGCCACTGTATTTTCTTTGCATTGTTTTTATTGCTTATTGCTTTATGAATGCTCCACTAAGAGATCTGTAACTTGTATAGTATTCATTTGGTACTGCATGGAGCCTGAATTTGCCCAAGCCTGGATTCCTCAGAAACTGGAGTCTAAAATACTACTACCTTTAGAGTAGGCAACTGACAGGAAGAGAAGGAAACAAAGGAAATGAAGCCAGAAATCAATGAAAGGCAATATAGAAAGCATCACCAAGTTAGCTATTGCTTATCTTCCAACATAACTGTTTGCATAAGCACTAATAAGAGATACAGTAAATGGGTCAGCACCTTACTTTACCGATAAGGGCACTGAGACTATAAGTGTTGAGTAACTTGCCTGAAGTCTTAGGATCAACAAGTAGCAGGCTTCCATCATTTCTTCCTTTTCCTCCTGCTCCCCTCCCTGCCCTTTCTTCTCCTTCTCTCTACCACTTAGTGCTGTCCTGATCTCTCTGGCTCTCACTAAAAGCCTGTGTCTGATCTTGAGCTGGAGAACATAAAATATCTCTATCCTAACTGGAATCAACGTTAACTGCCTCAGACCCTCATTGCCTTGATTCTAATAATTCCCTAACATTCATTCCCCTGCCCTTTTTCCTTTTTGTCTTTTTGATACAGGGTCTCACTATGCAGTTCAGGCTGGCCTCAAACTAACAGCAATCCTCCTGCCTCAGCCTCCCAAGTGCTGGGATTACAGGCATGTACCCCACACCCAGCTTTCCCTTTTCTTTCTTATCTAACTTCTCATCTGCCATCTGTACACATCCTCAATATTCTATGGACAATTTTTGCCATCTTAAGGACCCTATCTGTCTATAAACTGAAATATCACTTTTCCAATGCTAGCAATAGCGTTCAGTTATTGTTTATGCACCTCTTAAAAGATCAGTTTTTCCATTTTCAGCATTTTTCAAATGCTACAAGTCCAAGTATGGGTCTCTGGAGAACCAGACTAAGGAGCGCTCCTTTCCTTAAAAATGAACTAGCTTAGGTGGGTGCAGTGGTACACACCCACCCATATTCCCAGCACTGGGAGAGGATGAGACAGGAGGATCACAAGTTCAAATCCCCCCAGGGAAACTTACTGAGCCACTGCCTCAAAATAAAAGGGGCAGGGGGCAGAGGTGAGGACATAGCTCTGTGGTGCCATCTGCAGCACCAAAATAAACAACACTGCTTCAAGAAGAGTTTATGTTATTAAAAAAAAAATTAAGTGAGGAGAAATCCTTTTATTTCAGCAGATAAATAGCCTTGTGATGTTTTCATGTTATTAGCTAAGTCCCTTATCTTTATGTTCCAATACATATGATTTTAATATTTAGTTTTTAACTAATTATGCATCTAAATAAACCAAAACAGTTGAAAAAAATAGATAAAGTGATTAAGAGAAAGCTTAAATACTATTTTAAACCAATTTAAAAATCCTTCAGAAATTAATTCTTTTACAAGAGATGGCAGTCACTGCCTTCTGATCACCAATCCATGACAAGGTATGAGGTACTGGAGGGCGGGGCAGTATCGCCCAAAGAGAAATCAAGTCCTGATGTCTGGTAACCAATGAAAGTGCCTTATTTGGAAATAGGGGGTTCGCAGATGTAGTCAGGCTAAAATGAGGTCACACTGGATGCTGGTGAAGAGAGTTAAAGGCCAGACCATGTGACAACAGCAGAGAGTGGATGGATCTGCAAGCCAGGGACAGCAGGTATCGGTGACAAACTCTGAAATCCAGCAGGCAAAAAAAGGCTCTTTGGGGGCATCTGGAGGAGCATGGCCCTTCAATACCTGATTCTGGGCTTTCACTCTCCAAAACTATTGTGAGAATAAATTTCTTGTTTTTAAACTACCCAGTTTTTGGTGATTCCTCATGGCAACCCTAGGAGAGTAATACAGTACTTTTCGCAATCAATGAAAATCAAAGTATGTGATACTTGTAATGGTTTCTTTCACCTTTCATAATTATACAATGCCCTATTTATTATACATAAAATGACTGAAGTAAAAGACAGTATTACATACTAGTAAACCATACTTACACAAGTCTGAACCTTTGAAAAATAAAACTTACAAGATTTCTTGTTTGAGAAGTGCAAGGCTACCTGGCTTACAGACCTTACTAAAATGGGTAACTATAACAGGTACTAAGAAAAAGGCAATCAATCAATCAATCAATCAATAAATACATAAGAGCCAGTAAACATCAATACTAAACCCAATACACTTTCTATTGAATGTGTAACCTGTATATAATGTGTATGTACTAGAATTCATCTGTTTAACAGGTTTTTAAAGAAAATAAACTGATTTTGACAAAACTTAAGTTGTGGGGAACCACTGAGACTGCTTCAAAATTCAGGGGCATCTGAGGACACCTGAGCACATGGCTTCGCCTGTGCAGCACAGACACACAGTGGGAAGTAGTTACATTCTCGTGATTTATCACAGGCAAACACGCATGCACTGGTGACGGCACTACGTAAGAATGAGGTAACAACCTGTATAACAATTACACACTAAAGACGCAGGTGGCTCTGGCTCTGGTTCTCTGCTCTGCCCTGTTCCATGCTGCCTGCTGTTGCTGATGTCTTGCACATGTGCGTTCTTTAACCTTGGGACCTCACCTGTGAAAATCTCCCTTGGGCCCCCTGAGTGAAGGCTCCTGAGATTTTATTCCACCTGTGGCTGAGGATAATCACTTTATGTCACATATAATCCTCTAGTTAGTGATTTGAAGCTAAAACATCTTCCTTTTAGCTGTACTAGTCTACATTGGTCCCAGATTCCTGACCATGAGTGACTCATAGGGAACCAGACTGCTCTGGTCTTTCCCCTCCCAGGCACCACCTTGTCCTGCTAGTTTGCCACCCCTGATCCAGGGGCAAATAAGTATGAAAGACAAACAGACACAGTTAAACATGTGGACAGCCAGGGAGACTCTAGTAGGCAGAGGAGCCTCGAGCATCTGGCTCATCCTGCCTTTATTTACTCAGACATGGGTACAAGCAATTGAGGTAATACAAGATTCATCTGCATTGCAGCATCCATTAATACATGCTCTGGTAACAACTTAATCTCAGCTGAATTGACTTTTCCCTAGAACTTGCAATATGCCATCATCCCCACCTGTTTCTCCTTGGTGCCCACAGGAGAGGCCAAGTGGGCCTCAATTCTCCTTCGCTGGCCTCCCACACATCCTCCCCTGTCAACAATTCCAAGCAAATGTTCAGTGATGGATGTCTGCACTTCATGAGGTTCACACTGTTCTTAGTGTCTGACATAAGCATTCACACAAACAAAACAAATAAGTCCTGATAGATTTCACTAATAACTGAGAACCATACAGTGACAAGGACAGATACGTAAACACAACGTGTCCACTCTCACATATTTGTTACAGAAACGTTTACATTAGTTTGAGTATTACTATATGATGAAGCAGCTGCACAATACTCACCAACAAATGTTTTATTTTAAAAAAATATAGAAGACGCAACGAAGAGCTGTTTTATTTTAAATTCAGTATAGATGAAATTGATCCTTCAAAAGTAACAGCCTTATAATCTAGCCAGCAAACGCTTGTATGTGTAACTGAATTTACAATTATAGAAATTAAGAAAGTGTATTAAAGAAATTATCAATTCTGTGTGATGATTTCCACAAGAGACAATGCAAAGGAGGCACAGGACAGGCTCCACAACCCAGAGGAGATGAGGTGCATCCAGCAAACTACATTTCTTTCCAGAGTTATGGTATTTCTTTGCAGTATCTAGGTTGAAAATGGAAACTGCAGATAGAGGGCAATTTCTCTATAAGACATTCTAGTATACTCACAGTACATCTGCCCTCACAAATAAACAGGTCATAGATCAGAAGGTGTTGATCTGAACATAAAATAATAAAACTGAAGGTCAGAAGGCACATTCTGGAGAACATATTCCAGAAAATGAAACAAAATGAAAGTACACTACCCCATGAAGGTAACAAAGTAAAATTTCCTAAAACTCTTATTTGAATCTTAACAAAAAAGACATACACATTTAAATCTTCTTTAAAAATTCCTGAAAGTATAAAGTGTTTTTTGTTATTTAGTCCAAAAAAAGTTTTAAATTCACAACATAGATAAGACAAAATAACATTCTGTTCTGTGACATTCTGTGAAGCACTACATTGGTCACTTCCTCCTAATGCATCCCTAAGCTCAAAGGGAACCAGGTGGCATGGTGTATGGCAGATTCACTGTGGACTCAGTGGTTCTCTTCTTCCTGGGCCTCCTTCGGATGCAGTGAACCCGGTTCATTCTTGCTGTATTCACCCTCACTGTCGGATCCACCTTCAGCTCTGGCCGCCTGCTGGTGCTGGGAAGAACTGTCACAGGCTTTGTCTGTGGGAATAGCTCCTTTCCGCTGGGGCAAGATAGTGAAAAACGCTTCTTGCCAGTCTCTTGTTTGCAGGTATTCCAGAATAATCTCAAATACTGAAATAAAGACACACTCTATACATTCCTTGGCCAAGTCCATCCCAACATTGCATTCTGTCTTCTAAAGTAGAGTTTGGCGTAAGGACTACTTCACTCTTACCTCTTCCTGCTGGCTGTCGGGGTCCACCTGCCCCATGGCTCATAAGCTTCCTGAGGCAGCTCTCAAGCCACAGACACACAGCTGCTCGTCAACTGTGATCAATGCACATTTCCTCTGTTTTTATTCCCTTTGTTTCTTTATTTCTATGTACTAACATAGCTGTAAGACACATGGTTAATATTCATCTAATTTTCTTCTAGGTTTCCTGTAATGAGCCACTCACTCTGGATGGCTTCTCATCTGCTGTTTTCATTTGTTTTAACATTAAGGAGTAAATATTATTAATATATCTCTAATGTACTCTCACTTCAACATAGCTATTTTGGATTATTTTGTGGAAAAATAGTTTCTACTACATATAAAAGATTTTAGAGGCTTTCATCCCTTGAATCAATACTTTCTATAATTCCCTAAAGCCTGCTATAAAAAAGGTATTTAAGGTTCAATTAGATAGTTGTGTATGGACTAAAACCTTTCCTTAAAAAAGTATGTGAAAGCAAAACTCCAGTCTAAGAATCAGGTGCAAGTAAGTTCATTACAATATTGTTCATGACAGCAAAAACAATTTTGAACAAAAGGAAAATGGTTATTAAATACAAATATTTGTCATATAGTACCCTATCTGTTTAACAATTAAATTATGACACAGGTGCACTGTGCAGACTTCTGATCCATCTTTTGTTTTTGTACAGTTCTGTGCATCTTGTTTATACAGCCTCAATGTCTTTTTGTACAATACCCCTTGTTTATACAGTACTGTAAAATTTGCTGATGGCACTGTATAGTACAGTACTATAGTTTTATGTCCTATCATATATTACAGTGCTGCACATAAGTTATGTGAATAAAAGCAAAGTCATCAAGCTGGACCTTTGACCACCTCTTTGTTCTATATTGTAATACATACTATATACAACTCATTTAGCAACCAATGAGTTAGCAACCAATGAGTTAACCTCATTGCAGTACTGGAACTCAGTCGTTAAAGGAGGAATGTCTATATTTACACGATGGAAGTTATATAAGCCATTAATAATGATTCAGTGATATGGAAATACATTAATGATAAGTGGGGTAAAATACTTCTATGTAAAAATACTGTATGCAATAGAGTAAGAATCCAATTATACATATATAAGCATGGGAAAAGAACTGAAGGAAACACATCAAAAAGTCAATAATAAATATCCCTGAATAATGAGATTATTTTGATAGCACTTTTGTGTACTATCAAAATTTTCCATTAAATTTTCCATTATCATCTTTGTTATTTGAATAAATTACAAATGCGCTCTAAAATTTTGTTTCTCCACGAAGATATAGTACTATTTGTCCAAATCTCTCAGAAGTGTTTCATCTTACCATGATTAACTGCCAGAACTTTCCGACTATTCATCTTCACAAAATTTCCAAGGGGTAGTTGGGCATGATCGATCCCATAATCTGATGCTTGTTTATACGTGAATCCCTAAAACAAGGGTGCTAGAGCTTAGACTAGGACATTGGATTCTTTTTTTTTTTTTTTTTTGGTCTTTTGAGACAGGGTCTCACTATGCAGTTCAGGCTGCCCTTGAGCTCACTTTGTAGCCCAGGCTGGTCTCGAAATCACAATGATTCTCCTGCCTCAGCCTCTCCAGTGCAGGGATTACAGGTGTGAGCCACTAGGCCTGGCTGACACTGAATTATTTCGAAGTCTATGACAGTATGACTTTGGGAAAAGTCTTTAGTTCAGAGGTTATTATCTGAAAAGGGTCAGATAATTTGGAAACATTCTCTTAACAATTAGAATGTTCAGATCACTTGTTTTAACTTCTTCAATTCACAAATATTGAGGCCAAATCAAGTCTATTCCCAGCCAGCTACAGAGGTCCTCAGTGGAAAAACTGTAAGAAAAATCTAGCTCACCTGCCTTTTGAAGAAAGTATGTTTTCACCATCGTTTACTGCACTTTTCTGTTTAAAATTCTCAAACTTAGCTAGATGTGGTGTTGTGGCACACCTAGAACCTCAGGACCCTGAGAGGTTAAGGCAGGAAGATTGGAAGCTTTAGCTCAGCCCTGGCAACTCAGTGAGACCTCATCTCAAAATAAAAATTATAGCTTAAAAATTTAAAAAGGCACTGTGGAAGTAGCTCAGTGTAAAGGCCATGGGTTCAGTCCCTCCGTACCACAAATAAATAACTGAAACTGAATTCTACGAGAAGCACAATCACTCATTCTATGAGTTAAATAAAGTTTCAATTACTTAACAGTAAGAGGAACGAATGACAAAAACAGATTAGTGAAAAGATTTAAAAACCTGCCTATAAATTTTATTTTCCCTTTCCATCATTTAAAAATTGGTTAAGAATTTCATCCCTTCTCTAAACTAAAATCTTCATGTCTACGTCTAACTAGGACTGACATGGCCAAGATAGCATAAAGGAAAGAAAGAGCTGTTTTTCTCAACTATTAGGTTATATACCTGGAGGCAAATAATAAGTCAAAGGGGTGCTCTTGTAGACAAAATTGTATTAGTTCAGAAAAACACACAACATAAAAAAAAAGTCTAGTTCTGCACATATCCCATTTGGAAGCCACTTCTGAAAACTTAACTTTAAACTGATTATCACCTTCAAACTCAATCTCTCAGTCTGGCTGTGCACCTCTCACGCGCTCAACATGCACAGCTCCCTCACATACAGGCAGACGCAAACATCTGCAGCACTAGAGGAAGCTCTGCCTGCACAGGGGTAAGAAAGTAAGGAATTGCTTCTTACTGCTCTCCTGAAAAAATATGCTTTTTCCTTAGCTCAGCTGAACTCAGCAGGCTGCAAAGCACCTGACTAAGTACAAGATGATCCTTCAGAAAGTGCATTTTTGTAACTTCATTTGAAAAAATGTGTGGGATGGGAAGAGAGAAAACTACAAATACTCTAATAGGGACTAGAAAAACATGGCATGAAAATCTGACATTTAAAGATTGGTATAGATTTCCAGTACTAACCCCAAAAACAAAACAAAACAAAAAACTGGTACAAGCCAGCTATGGCGGCACACACACGAAATCCCAGCACTCAGGAGACAGAGGCAGGAGAATTACTAAGGGTTCTAGGCCAGCATGAACTACACAAGACACTGGCTCAAAACAAACAAAAACCTGTTACAAATTTCAGTGGCTTAGCAGTGCACTAGCAGCAGCGTCTCACATCAATATAGCAGAGTGCTTAAGTACATAGATTTAGGAGCAGTCTGCTTTGTTTCAAACAGTGTGATTCACCACTTACCACTGTAGATTTTAAGCTTAATTTGGGGGGCCTCAGAGCCCTTATCTGTGAAATTAAGATAGAAAACATGCTGACCTCACTTCAATTGTACCGAAGGCAGGAAGTTAACACACCTGTGCTTAGCTCAGGTGTGGTTAAAATAGTAAGTGTTTAATAAATATCAGGAAATGCTGAAATACAAATTTTAAGTATGTATGAACAAAATAAGAAAACTTAATAGTACCTTGTGATGGTTGTGATCTACCAGTCCTCCAATCACATAGGCCTTTGACTCATCTAATTCCTGTAGGACATTAGGGGAGTCTGACGTAAGATACACCAGGTCTTCTTTTTTAATGAGTTCACTATAGTGCTCTGGCTTGATGTGGATATCCTTTAAAGAACAAGGGGGAATGGGATTTTGTGAAAGTTGGTCAAAAATCATTATCTTCTTTCCTGAAAACAAACTCATACAAAAACATCTGAAAGGAAGTTTGAAAATATCATTATAGTATTTTTATTTAGAATACTCTACTCTAATGCTTATCATTTTACACCTGGATTACTTAAACAGCCTCCTAGTTTTATTCTGTCTCTAGCCTCAGACCTTTCCCACTTCTATACAATTATGGTAAACTAATTTCTAAAAATACTACTTTCAATATCCTTTTTCTGACAGGTAAAATTCAAACTCTTTATCTTAAGCAATTCTTTCCCAAGGCACCTTTCCAACTTTATGTGTTCCAACAAAACAAATGCATTTTTATTATCTATTTACTCACACTGGCTTCTCATCAAGAAATTCTTTCTCCAGTTAATTACTTCTTCTCTGTTTCAATCATCAAAAGGAAAACTGCTTATAGATTTAACTGTAAATGTGTTGGTTTTTACACAGATCTGCCTTTGAAAACACCAAAATCCTCAGGGCAAAGGGATAAGACTGAACAATAGTTGGCAGCCAGCATTTCGCAAACCCCATTAACTGAGCAGAACCGTGACCAGTCTCAGGTGACTCTTCCCCAGTAACTTTTAAAGAAATCAAGAAAGAAGCATGCACCTAAAATGCATCAGTTACTTGCTCATAAACAGCCACTTTCTAGAAGACAGTATACTATAAATTTAACGACTACACTTAATAAGGGCTTCAACAGGCATAGTAACTAGGTGCCAGAGAATCTCCTATTTCTCTGAAAAATGATGGCACAAATCATAAACAGAGCAAGACATATTCAAAGTATGCCTATTCTTACTGCACTATAGTGGTGTCTCCATTCATGAACACTTTTACTTGCAAACCATTTGTTTGGTTTGCTAACAGAAGCATTTGGCAAAATTTTGTTTTTATTTGCAAACTCTGTATTGGGTGACAAACACAAAGGCAGTCATCTTTTTCTTTTTTGCATTTTTCTTTTTTACATGGCCATTTTCCCCAGAATTGTGGAACAAATTAAGTTCATGAACCAAGGTACCACTCTATTTCTTAGAAAAAGGCATAAACATAAAATATCTGGTGAATACACTGAACCTGTAAACTTAAAAAACCTTTGAATTGTTCATATTAGAAGTTATTAATAAAATAACATAGCCATTATGAGATCTGTGTTAGAAGTAAGAACCAGCTACTTCCCTAGTGAGACGAGTCCCTCAGGGGTTGGTCGTGAGCCAATCTATATTTGTGCAAGTGACTGAGAACAGTCAGGACAAGAGAAAAACTACAAGCAACATTTATAATTTAAATCTGCTAGTAGCTACATAATCTTAACAATATATTTTATTAACACAATATGCCCATACTATCACTTAAACACACAATAAATGTTTTAAGTTAGATAAAAGGTCTCTCTCCCTCCCTCCCTTCCTCTTTCCCTCTACCCTCCGAAATCCAGTATTTCACATCTCAATTTACCTTTCAGACTATCATCACATTTCAAGAGTTCAACAGCTACATTTACCTATGGGCCACATATTAGACAGCACAGATTGAGAAGAAACAATCCAGACACACTTTCAAATTTTAGAGTAACTTTACTCTTATCTTATGTGTACAACATAGCTACTTCACTAGGGAGAAAAACAAACTTCTAAAAGTTTTCCTTTTTTAAAGTATGTTTTAAGGTAGGCAATAAGACAGCAAGTCGGATTTAATGAGAGCAGGTACAAATTAACAGCTATTTTAATCTTCAGCTTTTTCAAAATACAACTTTAGACTTAGGTACAGCAACATATGAGATTTGGATATTACTGTGCTTAGTAGTTTCATTCAGAATCCATGCAGGCCTTTCCAAGTATGCAGATACTGGGACTATGCAAAAGCTGAGCTGTTTTCATTACCTTCCAGTTGACCCATCCTTTGTCATTGTCATCCATGTTCTTTTTCAGCTGGCCTCCATGGCTTGTCAAGTAAAACTGGTAAGGGATGGGTAGGCACAGAAAAAAAAGACAAAATCGTCACTTAAGCCCAATGTTTTATTTCCCTTGTACATTCATCTGATTGTCAATGAAACACAAAATATATTCTCATTGACCTGGAAAAAAATAATTTGTGACATACTTTGAGCATACAAGAAATCTGAGGTAGAAATGATGTTTGGTGGGTGCCTCTCCTGATCCATTAACATCAGGATTCCTTTACAGTTAGTCCCACTTCAAAGTAGTTGTGATCTGCTCTCCAGAATGATAAGATCTCTGCAAACTCACTGCCTCCACACCAAGTTAACATCCCCATCCCTTTTTTGGCACCACTGTTACTTTTCTTACCAGTCCAAAGCACTTTTAAAATTTTCTTTGACTTTAACCCCAACACTTATTTTACATCTGAATCAAAGGTTACAAAGGACTATGGATAAAAAAAAGGATTTAAAAACTATCATGGAAGTGTAATACAAGATTATAAAATACAAAAATTTAAAATAACTATCACTTGGTAAAAACATAAGATTATAACATAAGTGAGCCTATGTTTCTTCACCCAAGATTACAAAATACTTTTCAAATTATGACAGACCCCAAAAGAAACTAAGGTCCTTTAGGCAGACAAAACTCATGTGACGGGAACTAGCATACACATTAGGCAAGGGGGTCCCAGCACTGCCACTGCCCCTTCCCATGTCCCAGCTCTGGATGGAACTGGGAGCCAAGTGGATGAGAACCCATGTGCATCCCACAGTGAAGACGTTCAACAACACAGTGGTGCAAAGAGCACTTTGGGAAGGACTAACAGTGATCACAACGAATGTTCTTGAGAGTAACACATGAGAAAACATGTTCAAAATATGTGTCTTTCTTTTTGTAGGGAAAAAAGGTTCAAATATTCACTAAACAAGATGATCTATGAGACTCCTGCAAAGCCAAATGGAACCATCTATATCTTTTGTCATGAAAGACATAAATGAAAACAACTCAGCCATACCTGCACAGGATGTAATGCTCTTCGGTTTTCTGCATAACATCGCTGAATCTGCTTATGAAGCTTCTTAATGTCCTATAAAAGAACATTAATATTTAAAAAACAAAGTTATCTGTGGTGATTCCATAAGATTAAAAAAAAAAAAAAGTACACAAAGCACTGGATGGTCAGGAAGAATGTTGCTTAACTACTATTCTGATAATGCTGATCAATTGTCTTACATACTAACAAGATCAATGTTAGTTAATACTCTGTACCTGTCCCATTATTTCACATTCTGTATCCATTTAAAATGCTAGCTCAGAAAAATAGCTACTTAAGAGAAAAAAAAAAAAAAAAACCTCTTTCACTGACACACTATTACTGTTATTGGACACTTTACCAATAGTACTGGTAAAATATCATAGATTTTTATGATTCATATGCAGTTACTGACTTATCATCCAACTATGGAATACATGTAGTATTTCTCCATCTATCTGTGGAATGCATAGTGTTTCTCCATCTATCTATCTGTCTCTCTCTCTCTCTCTCTCTCTCTATATATATATATATATATATAAACACACATACATATAAATGCATATATCAAAGCAAGTTATTAATTTAAGTGTCAGATCTTGAAAATTTGACTAGAAATGTACTTTAATACATGCATTACAAGTTAAAACAAGAATGATCACCCACTGGATTTTTCTGACAATGATTCATGATACCTTTAAGACCATCAACTCATCAAAACTACAGTCAATGATAAGGCGGAGTGTGCTGTGGACAACTTCTCTTCGAGGACGTTTCCTGTCATTTCCATCCAAGTTTGACTCCAGTTGACACTGTCGTTCTAATTTCTTTCTCTTGCGTTTTTCCTTCCGCTTCTGTCTAAAATCAGTAACCAATGTAACTTTTTGTTAATTCTATGTTTAGATATTCATAACTCTTCTAAAAAAACAAAAATTACTTTTTAAAAAAGTTGAACCACGTGTAACTTGTTACTTCTGTGGGTCAAAAATGGTCAAGTATCTGTATTAGCAATTCTTTTTAGTTAATCTGGTAATTTTATACAGAAAACATATGACTTTGAAAAATAATCTAAAGCTTTCTATCTAAATCTT
The DNA here is from genome assembly GCA_004027455.1 of Hydrochoerus hydrochaeris. NCBI lineage: Eukaryota > Metazoa > Chordata > Mammalia > Rodentia > Hydrochaeridae > Hydrochoerus > Hydrochoerus hydrochaeris. The sequence continues at coordinate 14,916 of PVLA01016822.1, forward strand.
AACTGTACTCAATAATTTCATTTACTGTCGGCATTATACTGTCCCTAGGAAAACCTTGTAATACTAAATTTTACTATGATGCATTTTTCTTTCATCATTCATTTCTCCCATGGTTTTCAAGCAGCACTCACAAGGCATAAAAAAAGAAAAACAGCTGTCTCTAAACTCACTTTTTCCTATCTATATCACCTATGGTTTATTTTCTCTTATAAATTTTGGCATCATACAATAGCTGCAGTTTAAATATTCTCATAAAAACTCATTCGAGCAAAATCCATGTTAGGCTGTTTATTTTTATTCCATATCTAGGATGTACCAACTACATCCCTTATCTAAATTAATTATTTTAGAACTTGTGCTGCCACTCACAATGTCAAGGGTAAGAAAATACAGTATGTTGAGTGTAAGTTCTACACTTCTTAAAAAAAGTAGTAATTCACACTATATACAGGTTTAACAGCCAATTGATAGTGTTAGCTAACAATATGGATAACCTCAGTATAAACAACCCAGTTACTTTTATATGCCAAAGCAGGGCTACATTCCGTATTTCTGAATAGGAACAGTCATCTGTATATATTAAAACACATACTTGCGCAGTTCTCGCTGTTCTTCCCATTGTTTCTGTTTCATTAGCTTCTTCATTTGTCGTTTAGATATGGGCTCGTTCCCTTCACTGACTCTTGGTTTCTGTCTCTCCTGATGATCTTGGCTTAACTCTTGATTTCTTTCGGCACCAGAAGTCTCAGTAAAATCTGGTGACATTTCAGATGACATTATTTGGTGTCTCTGAAAAACTGCAAAGCAATTTTTGATGTGAACACATAATTTACAAACATATAATGTAAAAAAACTGAAATGACCAACAGATGTGATTAACAGTCCACTACATCATTAATAGATATGTTAATTAAAATAATGTCATTTGTTGCCAAAGACCATTTTAACATCATTTAATACCAATTAAATATCATTCACTGGCAACAATGGTAAAGAGCTGAGCAAACAGGATGTTTTCATACACTAGTGGTGGTCATCACACAATTTTTTTAGAAAGCAACACAATTTTTTGTTATAACATTTTAAAACCTTAAAATACTGACCAAACAATTTATTTTCTTAGAATTCCTATGAAGAATCAGAAATGTACATGGAAAATGCACCAGAGTACATATACTATAATGTTATTTTTAGCAGTGGAAAGCTAGAAACTACTTAAATGTCAGCAAAAGGAGAATAAATTATGGTTTATCTGTAACAGGCATGAAGAACAGTAAGAAGCCAGTAAAAATCATATTTCCAAAATGATGGAGAAATGGTTATATTTTGAATGAATATACTCATTACTCCAATTTTTTTTAAAAAAAAATCCATTGGGCCAGGGGTTTAGCTCAGCAGCATAAGCACCTGCCTGGCAAGCACAAGGTCATGAGTTCGATTGCTGGTACCAAAAGACCAAAAAAAAAAAAAAATTCAAATCCATTACTTAAAATGTATACACATAAACATGTTTAATTCTTACACATGGTTTTCTCCATTTTGTTTTACATAATGAAAATTCTGGTTTTTTGGAAGAAAAAGTTATTTTAGAAAAGAGATGGAAACTGGGCATGCTGACACAAACCTGTATGCCAGCTATTTGAGAGGCTGAGCCAGAAGGATCACAAGTCTGAGGCCAGTCTGGGCAGTTCAGCAAGACTGTCACAAAAGAGAAAGGTTAATGACGATGCAGCTCAGAGATGGACCACTTGCCTAATACACATCAAAGTTGATTCTGTCATCAGTCCAGCTTTATGGAACACTTAGGGTCATCTCAAATGTATCTTCACTGGAATCTAACCACACATATTTTCAATCCTGCCTAGAACTCAACTTGCCTTCAGATTGGGGAGAGCTAAGAAGCAATGAAATTTCTTTTCTCTTCAATAGATTATTTATACCAAAGCTTAAAAATGTATTTGTTATTTATTTTCACAAAAGACTAAGCATGATGCTATTAAATGTTTACCAATCTAAGAAAATTTTTTTGATTCTTCCTAAAGAACTGGCTGATAAATCTATATACAGAAGCTACTAATAAAAGAAAAAACCTAAAATTTAAGTAATGAGTGGACAACATATTTACCAAATACAATTTAAGCAATAGTTTTGTTTTTTTTGTTTTGTTTTTTTGGTACCAGGGATCGAATTCACAACCTTAACCCACTAAGCTATATCCCTGGCCTAAGCAATGCTTTTATATATGGTACTTACTTTCCTTAAAAGGGCAATGGTGCAATCTGTCAGCCCTAACACAGGGGTTGGTATTGTTTGATGCTTATTATATGTTGGCAAGACAAATAAGCGAATAAATATTGCAGAACAAAATATTTTTAAAAATAATTTACTAATTTTTATTGAGCTTAACGAAAGGTTCACTATCTACATAATCTTTAAAACTTGAAAATCTTGAAAAGCATCTTGCTCAGTTCGAGTAAGGTTAAATAATTACCCTAGAATTACAAAGCTACCAAATAATTCCTAAGATACAAATCTAGCACAAAGCACATACTCAAAATACTTGGTCAAAAAATACATGAATAAAGTAATAGAGTTAGGATACAAACCCAGATCCAACTCTAGTAACTCCCAGGATGAAATCCGTATTTTAAAAAAAGAGCCTCAACCAAGTGTGGTGGCAGATGCCTGTAATCCCAGTAATCAGGAGACAAGCAGGAAAATGGTTGTGAGTTCAAGGCCAGCCTGCACTGCACAGTGAGGCCCGGTCTCAACCCGACCCTCCATCAAAAGCCTAAACAAGCCTCAAATGGCTATTCTGCTTCAACTCTGATGAGAGAGGGCTCTGAGACCTGTACCACTGAAATGTAAGAATAGCTCCAGTTCTATGTCTCTAAATTAATTTTTTAAACTATAAAATAAGGTTAACATTGGCCAGGGGTTTAGCTCAGCGGCGTTAAGTGCCTACTTGGCAAACACGAGGTTGTGAGTTCAATCCCTGGCACAAAAAAAAAAAAAAAAGGTTAGCATTTAAGAATTTGGGAGCAACAGTTGGGTGTTGTGGCACATGCCTGTAATCCCAACACTCGGGAGGCTATGGATCATTGCCTGGGTGACAAAATGAGCTCAAGGCCAGCCTGAATGGCATAGCGACACCCTGTATTAAAAAGACAACAACAGGCTGGGCATGGTGGCTCACACCTGTAATCCCAGCACTCAGGAAGCTGAGGCAGGAAGACCTGTTGCGAGTTTGGGACCAGCTTGGGCTACAAAGTGAACTCAAGGCCTGCCCGAACTGCATAGAGAGACCCTGTCTCAAAAGGGGGGGGGGAAGACAACAAGAAAGAAAGAAAGAAAGGAAGGAAGGAAGGAAGGAAGGAAGGAAGGAAGGAAGAAAGAAAGAAAGAAAGAAAGAAAGAAAGAAAGAAAGAAAGAAAGCAAGCAAGCAAGCAAGCAAGCAAGCAAGCAAGCAAGCAAGCAAGCAAGCAAGCGCGAGCTTAAAAAGACCGGGAAGAAAATTTGTGAAATATGTATTGCGATGCCTAGAATCACTCTTATACTACTTTCTTTCCATACACATTACATTAAATAAAACTTAACAATGCATCCAAAACAATACAGGATGGAGAAAACATACAGCCCATTAAATTAAAAGCAAAATTAAAATTATTAGGAGAGAAATGCTCTTTCCATGAAATAAATATTTCAGAAGAGCACATTTTTCCTTATTAGTATCAACATTTTTGGCTAGTTCTCTATTTTGTTCAAAAATTTCAAGTGTTTAGCTCTATGTTAGATAAAAAGCAATGTAAAGCAATATTTTACATCTCATACACACCAGGGGGAGCACCTGCCTTTCCAACCTAAGAAACCTAATTAAGTTTAACTTGACCTACCACAGCATGGTAGTGTTTTTAACACCCTATCAAATAGTGTATGGAAAAACCATAAGCTAATCAACGTTAATTTTTTAAGCTATTTTCAATTAAGAAAATGAACTGTACTGTGAATTTTTTAAGCTTTAAGTGTTTTAAATAAGCTAGTCAAAGTGGAGTGCAGGAAAAATTATACTATCTTAATATAAATTACTGTGCACCAACTCTACGTGAACACCTCGTGCCGTACTAACTTATATGGGTTATCTGTCACGAAAAATATTGCCCTTCACTAAATATACATGCTAATTGTTTTAGTTTTGATCATAATTCAGTCTCTCTGCATTTTGTCTCTTTGATATGCATGTTTGTTACAGTACACTTTCATTCATTAAGCCAAGTTCAAAACGTATTTTACAGTTACTATAAAATGTTCGTGAGGATTTTTGCTCTAACAAAATAAAACACGGGGTGGGCCCATTCTCAGATTCAGGTTATCTGCTGGGCTTACAAACGAACTGGATGACGATCCTAAAACCACTTCGGGTGAGGGAAGACATTCCTTGCAAGTATTTCTGTCTCTCACTACAGCTCAAAGTCACATCCTAAACCAGAAAATGTCAGGAAAGAAAAGGACAAATTT
>PVLA01016823.1:8960-19525 GCA_004027455.1 Hydrochoerus hydrochaeris
TATGTCCACTGGAAGAAGGATAGTCTCTTTAATAAATGGTGTTGGAAAAATTGGCTCTCTACATGCTGAAGACTGAAACTAGATCCATGCATATCACCATGCACAAAACTAAAGTCTAAATGGATCAAAGACCTCAATATTAAAACAGAAACACTAAATCTACTGGAAGACAAGGTAGGTAGAAGTCTTGGAGACATAGTGGTAGGCAGAGAATTCATGAACGAAACGCAAACTGCACGGGAAACACTTCAAAGAATCAACAACTGGGATCTCACATTATTGAAAAGTTTCTGCACTTCAAAGGAAATCACCAACAGAGTGAAAAGAAAACCCACAGAGTGGAAAGAATTTTAACCAGCAACCCCTCAGACAAAGGACTTGTGTCCAGAATATATAAAGAATTGAAAAACATCAAGCCCCCCAAATTCAAAGACCCTCTCCAAAAATGAGCATCTGAGATGAACACACAGTTCTCAGAGAAAGCTATACAAATGGAAAATAAATACATGAAGAAATGTTTGCCATCACTGGTCATTCGAGTAATGCAAATTAAAACAGCATTGAGATTCCACCTTACTCCAGAAAGAATAGCTGCCATCAAGAAATCAACTGATAACAAATGTTGGCGAGGCTGCGGGGAAAAAGGAACACTGCTCCACTGTTGGTGGGAAAGTAGACTGGTGCCACCATTATGGAAATCCATATGGAGAATTCTCAGAAGACTAGGATTGGAAGCCCCATTCAATCCAGCTATTCCCCTCCTGGGTATTTTCCAAGAAGAACTTAAAAGTTCATGTCACAGTGATATATGTGCACCCATGTTCATAACAGCACAATTTGTGATAGCTAAATCTTGGAAACAACCAAGATGCCCATCAACTGCAGACTGGATGAAAAAGATGTGGCATTTTTATACAATGGAATATTACTCAGCTATAAAAAGATGATCTTGAGGCCTTCATAGGTAAATGGAGACAACTTGAGACTATCCTCATTAGTGAAATAAATAAGAATCATATTTATAAATATCATATTGTGTCTCTAGTGTAAAAAGTAAATAAGAACTACAAGTGTAATAAAACCAAAATGTGTAATTGCTATTGTAAGAAAGAGAGGAAAAGAGAGTGCTCTAAGGGATATAACTGCATGTATGTTTCAGTGTGTATAATAGATGACCATATTGCTGAATCTTTGTTGGATCTTTGAGCAGAACTGTTTGTAGTCTGACTGTTTGAATATTTACTGTGTAACTTGAACTTTGTAACTTGAACAACTACATCTAGGATGACAGTATGTAATTCATACATTACTGATTTCTTAGTGGGGCTTTTTCTCCTTCTTTTTCTTTCTTTCTCTTAGAATTCTGTATTGTTGTTACCCTTTTTTCTGTTTTGTTTTTTTTTCTTCTCTTTAAATAAAATTTTTAAAATGTAAAAAAAGAGGAAATAAATGTAAACTTTTCATTTGAGAAGAGAGATCATGGGACTTCTTCTCAAGAAGGGTCTCAGAGCATTAGTTTTTCAGGTATAATTTTGCTTTTCTAGGCCATCTAGATACTCAAAGTCCTCCTTAGCTGTGGTTCAAGGGGACATAGTTATTTCTTTCAAGGAGCTTCTGAAAAATCAATGTGTTCAGCTGTGGAAATGTAGCCAAAAGTAGAGTGAAGAAATCAGAAGTTGAAGATGCAAGAAATGCATCTGTGCTGACAAAAGTTGCCTGTCAAGAGTTGAGCTAGGCAAATGAATGATAATGAAGACTGCAACCAATAAGACCTTAGGATGAGCTGCCCTAGCCTTCTGGAGTTCATATGCAACTTATTGTGCTCTGGATGCCAAATATAAAGCTGCAGGGTTTAATGCTTGCATTCCTATACTTCTGTTTTCTTTTGATTCAATTCTTTTCTCATTTCCCTATTTCTCCATTTTGGAAATGAGAATGTGTACTGGCACCCCAGGATTGTATTTTGGCACTGTAATTTGAGGGTTTTTTTTCCATTTTTTAGGTATCCACAGATAAGTTTTTCTTGAGTCTCAGAATAGAGTTTGACTTGGCTCTTTAGCAAAGTCAAGACTATTGAGTCTTTAGGAAATGTATTATTATGTTTAAATTGTATACAAAATAGTTGTATCATGTCAAGTGGAATTCTTATCTTGTGTTGTTTTGGAGATTAGCTATGGTTTAGTGAAATGTCCTTAGTTATAAAATTGACAAAGACTGACATATGATAATAAATCTGTGTCAACTTGATTGGCTTGGGAGCCACTAAAAGATTAGTAAAATGTACTTTTGGTGTATCTCAATAGGTTATTGTTGTAGTTAGGGTTGTGCAGAGAACAACAGTCAGGACTTGGAGTTTATAATATTATTTTTATGATGGTCACCCATAGTTAATACAAGAAAATGCAGGAAATCTATCCACAATGCCAAAGACATAGAATATTTAGCCAACAGCCTGAATCCCACAGCAATGTCCCACATGAGTCCAGATAAAGACCCAGAGCTCACAACACTGCCTCCCACGAGTCCAACTGGAGGTCCAGAGCCCACAAGAAGGACTCACATCAGTCTCTTTAATGCATCCATGCAGAGAAGGCCCAAAGGTCAGCAGTAGAAACTAAGAAGTCTATGCCAGCAGGGTGAAGGAGCTGTGCTGGGAGGTTGAGGGTTCTATGCTGGAGCCCAGAAGTCACACTCATAACAAAGACCAGGGCTGTCGAAAAGTACCACAGCCATCCTCCATGACACGGAGGCCCTGAGCTCCTCCAACGACAAGCACAGTCGAGTAATGCCAGGAAGCCAGCATGACAAGTTCATTCTGGAGACCAAGCAACACAAGTCTTCCCCTTCGGAGCCAGGAAGCAATGCCTGATGTGAGGACCAAAGCTCCTCCAGGAGAATCAATGGCTCAAACAGCAACTCGAAGGAGAAATCACAACACCTCAATGCACTAACGTGACACAATAAGGTAAATAACTTCTTCTCCATGTCTCCATTTATGCTGGCAACTTTCCTAAGGTGAAACATCTATGCTCAGCGCCATGCTGATGTAATCCAGCTGGCGTTAAATTGACCACCAGTTTTCAATCCATAACAGCTATGGAGATGCAACTTTCAGTTATATAACCAGTCCCTTGCCTTCTATTCTGGTTCTATTGCCCTGATGTACTTTCCTGATGCCCATGAATTAAGCATTTATCAACCATCATGTCCTTCTATCATAATATTTCTACCTTAGAACCAGCTGACTATGTACTAAATCCTCTGAAATCATGAGCTGAATCAAAACCCTCTTCCTTTAAATTATTGGTGTTGAACATTGTGTCCCAGCAATGGGAAAGGTAACTAAAATAAATGGCTGACAAATGTTATTTCCCAGACTATATGTTATCTTTTCATTCTGTCGTTTCTTTTGATATGCAAAAGTTTGCAAATTTGATGCAATCCCATTTGTTGATTCTTGATTTAATTTCTTGTGCTATTGGAGTCTTATTCAGGAAGTCCTTACCTTTGCCTATAGCTCAAAAGTTATTTTCATGTTATCTTCCATCAGGTTTGAAACATATACTCTAGATCATTGATCCATCTTGATTTGACTTTAGTACAGGGCAAGAAATAGTTCTAGGCTTAGTCTTTTTCCTATAGAGCCAGTTTCTCCAACACCATTTGTTATAGTTTGCCCCCCAAAGCCTCATGTGATCATAGGGAGTGGGCTTTTTGGAGGTGGCTGAATCTAGAGTTTGTGATTAGTTCATTGTGCTGGGATTAGGGGTGTGAGTGCTATACTCAACCTCAGATGGCTAGACTGCATACAATATAAGGGAAAGAAAGCCTTGTCTTTCTCTCCTCACTTGTTGCTTTTGCTGTCTTCTGCTACCATAAACTGTTCTTCTTCTACTGCAGGAAACCTTGCCTTGTAGCCAGTTGATTATGGACTAAAACCCTTATAAACTGTAAACTAAATAAACTTTTCTGCCTTTTAACTTTGGTGTCTGTTATTTTGTCTCAGCCACAAGAAAAGTAACTAAGACACCATTTGTTAATGAGTCTTTTCTGCAATGTATGTTTTGGGCCCTTTGCCAAAATTCTGATGATTATAGGTACATGGGGTTGTTTCTGTGTCTCCTGTTCTATTTCATTCATCTGTGTGTGTGTGTGTGTGTGTGTCTGTGCACACATGCAAGCATGCAAGCACATTTGTGTACCATGCTTTTTTGTTACTATAGCTTTATGGTATAATTTGAAGTCTGATGGTCTCATATGTCAAGCTTTGCTCTTTTTGTTAAGGAATGTCTTAGCCATTCTAGGAGATTTAAGGTTTCATACAAATTTTATAATTGTTTTTTCTAGTTCTGTAAAGAAAATGGTGATATTTTCATAGGGGTTGCATTAATTCCATAAATAGCTTTCTAAGTCAGGGAGGAAAACAAGAAGCCAACAAAAAACTAAGCCCTCACTGTGAGTTGGCACCATGGTCACTGTGGGGAGAACCAGACACCAGTCCCTTCAGCACAAGGGCTGGGAGACAAGAAAAGCCAAGGTCACCACCCCCTGCACCCCTCAATAAGTGACCAGCTGATCCAGAGAAACACAAGCTGTGATGATAGCTATTGAGGTAAAATACAACTTAATGTTTGTAGTGTTTAGAGTTTCACTGACTTTGCAGGCCTAAAGCTGGTAGTCTAATCATCTATTCAGAGGATGATAATAATACGCAATGTAGCATCTAAGGGGTATCTCTTTCTGAAGGTGGTGGCCATTGTTAATTCTCTATTATCTTGTTTTGAAGTCTTGTATCATTTTCACTGTTTTGTTTGGTTGAGTTTTATTGTTTTGTTTTATTTGATTTTATTTTATCCGATGTCATGGGCAACTATTTCAAAGATAACAAGATATATTATGGTAGCCATTTTGGATTTACTATTATCTTCTTTTAAAGTCCTTTATTGCATTCATTGTTTTGTTTTTATTGGTTCTATTCTGTTCTGTTCTGTTTGGTTGTTGTGATGTCTGAAGGTATGGTCAGCTATTTTAAAGACAACAAAAGGCATTATGGTATCCACTGTTGATTTCCTATTACCTTGTTTTGAAGTCCTGTGTCACATTATTTTGTTTTGATTGGCTTTATTCTGTTTTATTTTGCTTGGTTTTATTCTCTTTAAAATAAAAATCACAAAAAAGACTCAAAAATAGCATTTTAGTAATATGGTCATTTTAACAATATCAATTCTATTAATCCAAGAATAATGACTGTATTTAACTTTTCTAATTTTTAAATTCTTTCTTCAGAATTCTGAAATTTTCATTACAGAGGTCTTTCACCTTTTTGGTTAGGTTTATTTCTAGGTATTTATGTTTGAAACTAATGTTAATAGATTTATTTCCCTGATTTATTTCCCAGTAGATTCATTATTGGTGTACAGGAATATAACTAATTGTGGTCCATGGATTTTGTATCCTACCACTCTGATGAATTTGATTATTAAATCTAAGTATTCTGTTGAAGTATTTTGAATCGTCTAGGTAAGAATCATTGTCATATGCAAATGGAGATACTTTTACTTATTTCTTCCTTATTCATGTCATTTTTATTTATTTTTCTTACTGATTTCTCTGACAAATATCAAGTAGTGTACTAAATGAGAGTAGTAAGAATAGACACTCTTTTTTCATTCCTCATTTTAGAGAAAATGCTTTCAGCCTTTCACCATCTGTATGATGAAAAGTTTTCTACTGTTGATTCCATTATATCCCATTTTGTTTAGTCACATAGGCCCAGATCAGTTGTTGTTTCTTATTGTTATCTAAATTTACTTGACTGACAGCTCAACAATTAAGTACAATCTCCCTATATTTCTCTCACTTCTTAGTTATTATCTCCTTTTTCTGTGCTTTCTCTGTTTTCCACCACATGCTTTCTTCCCTCTCTTGGCTCTTCATCTTATCAAATTTGTTGGTGAGTAGTTGTTTCCAAAAACCTTTAATTACCCTTTGTACTTGTATGGTGTTGTAATGTCTCCATTTTTACCTTTCATTTTATTTACCTCAGTAATTCCCTTCTCAATCTACCTAGAGGTTTGTCAATATTATTTATCTTTTCAAAAATTTTCTTTTATTGATCTTTTGTATTGGTTTATATTTCTATTTCTTTTTAATTTGCTCTGATTTTTCCACCTTTTTCTTTCTATGAATTTTTCAACTGGTTTGTTGTTTTCTTGGGTTCTTGAGATTCAGTGGTAGGTTATCTGGGAGACTTTGTTGCTGTTGTTGTTGAGGATGTTTATTGCCATAAACTTCCCTCTTAGTACTGATTTTGCCCTGTCTCATAGATTTCATTATATTGCACTTAATTTTCATGTGTTTCAAGAAACATTTTAATTTCCTTCCTGGTATTTTTTCTTTTTTCTTGCTTGCTCAACAGTAAGTTGTTTAATTTTCATGTATTGAATAGATTTCAATACTTTTATTTTTGTCATTGTTGTTAATATTCACTTTATTGCATTGTAGTCAAAAAATCCTGAATATGATTTCAATTTTCTGAGAATTACATTGTGCACTATTATACAATCTATTCCTGGACAATGTTCAATTTGCTATTGAGAATGATGTACGTTCTCCTTTGTTGGAAGAAATGTTCTCCTCAGTCTGTTGAATTTAGGGTGCCTTATCTTTGTTGGTTTTCTTTTCAGGTGATCAGTCTATTGCTAAAAAAGGAGATGTTGAAATACTACATAAATATTATATTGGAGTCTATTTTTCATTTACATTTATTTGTTTATATATTTGGATACTCTAGTATTATTAGCTATATATATTTATGTAGCTAATAAATATATAATATATATTTGTAAATACTATTTTCTCTTGTTGAATTGACCACTTTGTCATTATATAATGACTGTACTTGTCTCTTAATACTAATTTTTATTTAAAGTCTGTTTTATCAGATGCAAGTATGGATACTCTTGCTTTCTTTTGCACTCCATTAGTTTGAAATATTTTATTCCATCCCTTCATGCCCAATCAGTGTGTCTTGTAAAAAGTGAAGTAAGTTTCCTGTAAGCTGAACCTTGTAAGATGGATCTTGTTTTCTATCCAGTCACTCTTCATATTCAATTGAAGAATTAATCCATTTATATTGATAGTAATTTTCAATGGGGTTTACTGCAGCCATTTTGTGACTTCTGTCCTACTTTCATTGTACTTTCTCTTTTTTACTATTAGTGTATCGTGTTATCTGTGAAAATTACATTCTTTTGGGGAATCAATACATATACATATCACATCTTGATTATTTTTATTCCTATTCCTACTGTAGTCTCCACTCTCCTGCCTTCTCCATATCATCCTCCCATCTCCACAAAGCCTATTTCTCTGTTAGGGTTAAGGTTTTTTGCTCTTTCAATTATTTATATTTTGGGTTCCTTGTATAAGAGAAAATACGTGATATTTAATAGTCTGTGTGTGACTGATTTCACTTAATATTAGGCTCTCAAGATCATCCATTTCCAAGGCGGGGCATGGTGGCTCATGCCTGTAATCCCAGTACTCAAGAGGCTGAGGCAAGAGGATCATTACAAATTCAAGACCAGCCTGGGCTACAAAGTGAACTCAAGGCCGCCTGAACTGTATAGTGAGATCCTGTCTCAAAAAGACAAAAAAAAAAGTCATCCATTTCCCTAAAGAGGACTCAAACTTATCTTTCATGTCTGAGCAATACTCCATTGTCTATATAGACCACATATTCTTTTTTTTTTAGTTTTTTTTTATTTAAAGAGAGAAAAAAAGAAAAAAGGTAGAAATATTACAGAATTTCAAGAAAAGAAGATAAATACTAGGAAATCACTAGTTGATAAATTACAGACCACATATTCTTTACCATACATTCATTGATAGGCATATAGGCTACTTCCATAGCTATTATTGTTCCATTTAGCTATAGTGAATTATGCTATTGTAAACATGGGTATACATGTATCATTGTAATGCAGTGACTTCAACTTTGTGAATTAAAAGATTTAACCTTTAATTATTTAAAGATTTAATTAGAGATTTAACTAAAGGATTCAGTCCTTAATTTGTGCATTAAAGGTTTAGGTATTTATTCCACTCCATAATCTTACTTTCTTTGTTCCTGTGTTTCAGAAAATTTAAATACTCTGTGTTGGTTACTTTGCTCTTGTTGCTAAGACAAAATTCTTGATGCCCAAAATGAAGGCAGGAACAGTTTATTTAGCTTACAGTTTGAAGAGGTTTCAGTCTATACTCAGCTGGCTCCAAGGCAGAGTAGCATGGCCTGGGGGCAACTGTTCATGGTAGCAGAAGCAGATACCAAAAGCAAAAGGGCAAAAAGGGAGAGCACATCTTTTTTCCTCCTTTATATTTTAAGTAAGCTATGCCCCTTAAGTGAATGTAGCATTCACACCATCTGCATGTTCTCCTCTTGCACAAACTGAGGATGTTACAAAGTAAGGACCCTGGTCCCCCCACCAGTCACTTAGTTAACATTCTGACCTTCTCAAGTTGACACAATAGACAGTATTCTAAAGAGATAATTGCATGTCCTTTATACCCCAGAATGGAGAGCTGCTGGGTTAAAACTAAACTTCTAGACTCCCAAGTTGTCACAATGTATCAGCTATAAATTTTGCTATTTTCTCTGAGAGTATAATCATTTCTGCTACTTTGGCACTAAATGATGCTCTAAGTCCAGAATCTCTATGAGTTCCATATTGGTCCTTTGTCACTGTTTCAACATGAATGGCTTACCTTAATATAGGTTTGTCCTAAATCTGCAATTGATATATTGTTTACTGTGAACATAAGACACACCTAAAAGAGGATAGTGAGGCTCTGAAAGTTACCACCTAGGGCCATGGTCAGCCCAGATACTTCATCTATAGTCACTTGCTGGTGCGCAGAATCACCATAGGAACCTTAGGTTTCCATGCCATCAGTAATGTAATGCTGTGTCATACTCTGAGCCTAGAGCTCACAGAGATTATTATAACCATGAATTAGGTGAAGACTTGCATTGTAATAAGCTACCTAGTTCTAAACTGCATTCATGGCCCTAGGTCACTACATTTAGCCATAGTTGGTGCTGGTCAGAACAAAAGTCTTATAGACTAGGGTCATGTATTTTGACCAAGGTCTTGAACTTCTTCAAGTTTCTATAACTGGTCACTGCCCTGGGGTTGAGGACACTTAGGATCTTCTCATACTTAGATTTCAGCTCAAAACTGAGTTCCAAGGCAAATTCCAGTTCTTTCTATCCTCACCAAATAAAGTCCATGTTCCACATGTTGCTGCCCAAAGTTGAATAGTATTGGTAAACACAGTCCTTCAGACACAAAGATTAAGGCCTAGTTGTGTCACATGTTAGTCTTACAATTGAATGGGTCAGCATAGTTCAATAGCTGCATGCCATAGCTGGTGACAATATTGGTTGAAACATAAGTCCATCCCATTGTGGCATAGATCTCTCTGCCTAGTCCCAAACTAGGTATAGAGGCTTCATTTGCGTACACTATCCTAGTGATATATATATGTTGTCTGAGATTGCCTGGGGATATATGTATTACCAAGAGGTTGGTGAGGTAATCTCTTTTTCCATAAATCTGATGGTAAGCTGGGTGGAACCTTCATCTCACACCTGATGTTTGGGGGGGGAGGGAAAATGTACTCCCATTCACTGCAAAAACTTCCAGAGATGCAGGCCAACACTTCAGTTTGTCCCACCAGTATACAGTTATCTACCTGGTACATACAAAGGTCTATATGCTCCATCTGTGAGCTCTGGCCTAGGTGTAGAGATCATTGTCTTTTGTCTGGTGTTCTCTCTTCACAACTGGATGGGTAATGAGCTCCAAGACAGTCTTGTTACTGTCAGTTATGGGTTCCAGGATGAGTTCCCAGGTCCTTGTACACAACAAACAAAAAATTGGACATGACACACAATGTCAAAGAAATACCAGAAAAGTTCATTGCAGTGCCCTTTTCCATCCATGCTGCATCCTAGTCCATCCACGCCTTGTGACAAGGTTCATGGATGGAGGAGAGCACTTCAAGGAATCATTTCTCCAGGAAAAGGACACCACATGTGGGAATTGGGCGCAAGGATCTTGTAATGTTTTGTACTGATAATTGTAATTTGTGTAGTTCACATGTGTATGTTTTTATGTAATGCTCAATATGGAGTCGAGGGTGGAGACTCCAGGGGGCGTTGCTGGAGACCCTCTAGATAACCCCTTTGTGAGGACTGGTTGTGGGGTTTTGCCTTCTGTGAATAATGTGAGAAAAATGGGAGAGCTCATGGAGGAGGATTTGCGGGGTTCCTGTGAGACAACTGCCCTGAGACACTGGACAGGCAGCCAAAGACGGGCAACTAGGACACATATGTTACGCCACCGCCACCTAAGACAGGCACAGGAACAATTGCTGTCCTGCAGGCCCATGACGGGTAAGGCCTGGTTGGGTTCATATGAAGAGTCCTTGACCCAAGACAGGCGCTGCCCTACAGGCAGCCAAAGACGGGCAACTAGGACACATATGTTACGCCACCACCC
>PVLA01016824.1:0-19410 GCA_004027455.1 Hydrochoerus hydrochaeris
GCACGCCCGGGAGAAGTGGGAGGCAGGGCCCGGCTGCTTCCCTGCCCGGTGCGGGCGCCAGGCGCAGATCCTCCGCCCCACGGTCGCTCCCGCGCACCTGGGTCCCAGTCCTGCGGACGCCACGTAGGCTCAGGACTGGGACACGGCGGAAGCCTTCGCACTTCCCTTCTCCACCGCGTTCAAAGCCACGGGTCCCAGTGCCCTTTCCCTTTCCCTTTCCACAGTACCTCTTCTTCGCCGTCATCCAGCTTGGGGTCCAACCCCACTTTCTGCTCCCAGATAGCAGCAGCAGAAGCGTGGTTCGAGGCGAACCGCGTCAGGGTTCAGGTGGAATTCACTTAAAAATTCCCGCGGGCAAGAGTCCCTTCTCCCAGCATGCAATTCCTCATGCTCCTCCTTGGGTTCCGCCGCAGAGACCTCTGGGAAATGTAGTCAGCAACAAGGGAATTCGCCTCCCTGGAGTCGGGAACTCATGGCTTCCCGGCTTGCAACGCTATGCAGTCCTACTAGGGCTGTGCCGCAGAGACCTCTGGGAAATGCCGTTCACCTGGCTGGAATTAGGCGTCCCAGGGTGATGTGTCAGTCTTTGGTGTATTCTGCATTCCCTCCCTCCTTCCGTGCCTGGCGCTGAAGATTGAACCCAGGGCTTTTGAATTGAGGCTAATTTGTATTTTGAAATAGGATCTTTTAAAATTGCCTAGGCTGGACTTGAACTTGTGATCCTCTTTCCTCATCCCCCTGAGTGCTGGGATTACAGGTCTAAGGAACAGCTGTGATACCTCTTTCTTGATTCCTGAATGTCTTCCTCTCTTTCTTCCCTGGGTATATAATTTTTTCTTCCAGCTCTTAATTCTTAGTCACACAAAGGATACTGGTATTGTGCCATTTTATCCAGAATATTGGTATTTATAATTTAACATTATTAAGTCTTTATGTGTTGTTTAATTTCTAGATAACAAAGGATGTGCCAGTTTTCTTTCTGGTTTTGGCTTCTAGTTTCATTACATTCTGGCCAGCAACCGTACTTCATATGATTTGCATCTTATATATGTTGACTTGTTTTGGTACTTAGCACGCCATCTGGAAAGTATGTTCTCATGTATATTGTGTATGCTGTTGTTCTTGGCTGGCATGTTCTGCATATGATTGCTAGGTCTAATTGGGCCTTAATGTTGCTCAAGTCCTCTATTTCCTTATTGATTTTCTGCTTTTTTTTTCTGATTGAAAGCAGAGTATTCAAGACTCTGTTACTGTGTTGCTGTATATTCTTGCTTCAGTTGGGTTAGTGGTGCTTCATCCATGAGGGAGGCCTGACATTGGATTGTCCTATATTTCTCATCAGTGATCTCTCTGACAGTTGTGTATGTTCTTCCTTGTCTCACCTGATAATTTAGGGTGTATGTTGTAGATATAAAGGATCTGATCAAAGTCTCTTGTCTTCTGAAGTGGAGCCTTTGGAAGGTGGAGGAGCACAGGAGTGCTTTTCTCATCAGTGGATGAGTTCATAACTGTATGTGTTATTAGCTCTAGGACTCAGGTGGAGGAGATGGCTCCAGGTGAGGGTATATCTCTGCCTCTGGCTGTGTCCTGTCTCTTTGCTTCCTGGCTGTCATGGGTTGAGCAGCTTTTCTCTGTCAGGCCCTCCCACCATGCTGTTTCTGATTTGGAGCCAGCAGAACACAGGATGAAACTTCTGAAGCTGTGAACCAAAATACATCCTTTCTCTTTTGAGTTGTGCATGCCAGATAACTTGTCTTGGCAATGAGAAATCTAATACATAGCTTTGTCTCATAGTCTAGTATTTCATTTGAAGTCTGTTCTGTTCAGCTTTACTATTGGTACCTCTAGTCTCTCTTGGTCACTTTTTGATTCTAATATTTTTTCCTATTCTTTTGCTTCTAGCACACATGTGTCCCTAGACCTAATGTGAGCATCTGGTGGACCATATGCAGTTGAGTCTTGTTTCTTGCACCCATCCAACCAAATTATGTGTTTGCATTGGGGGCTTTAATACAGTAATAAATATATTTTTTGCTTCCGTGTTTTTTTCCAAATTCATTTTATTTCAAAGAGAAAAAAACCCCAGAATTTCAAAACACAACAATCAGGGGACAACAGTGATACATACATTGCATATTGTCATCCCCAAATCAGTCACTCAAAGCACAAGACATCTGCTTCAAATTGTCCAAACAGTACCAGTGTAAACCTTTCTCTTCAATGAACTCAGAGAAATCAGTAGTATAGCTATCTTAACTATTATATATATTTATATATATATATATATAGTTTCTTTCAGCTTCTCGCATTAGTGAGACAATAGGATGTTTACACATAATGCATTAATATTTAAAGGAATTACTGAAACGATAGGACTTACTGCTGTTTGGTTAATGGCTTCCTGTATGTCTTGTAGTTTTGTCTGTTTTTTTCCCTTGGTACCTTTCTTTGTGCTTTATTGATTTTTGTAGTGACAGATTCTGATCTCTGATTTTTTTGTTTCTCTTCAATAGAGACTTTGTGATTATCTCAAGTATTATATAAAGTATCTTAAGTTACAACAATAAATTTTAAGTGAAACTTTATTTATATGTAAAACTCCACTTCTTTGCATGTCATATTATTGATGCCCTGAATGAGATCTTTTTATTTTGTGTATCCATCAACACAGATTTATGACTATTTTTATGCTTTTGTTATTTAAATATATAGCAAAATTAAAAGTATTTTAATGTACTGCCATCATGATGGTGTAGTTTGGAAGACATCCTGTTAATTTAAATAAGCCAGGCACAAAACTGCAAATACTCTATGGCATGACCCCAAATATGTGAGTGGAAAAGGTTTCAACTCACAGAAATAAAGGGTAGAGTGGTGGTTACCAGTGCCTGTGGCATGGTGCAGTGTGGGGAAATGTTTGTCATAGAATGTAAGATTTCAGTTAGAATAAGTTCAAGAGGTCTATTGTACCACGTGATGAGTATTCAGTAACGTGTATTCTATTCTTGCAGATCCCTAAGGGAATAGATTTTGTTACTATCACAAAAATGTGACATAGTGCATATATTAATCATCTCATTCTATATGTATTTTAAGTCAATGGTTTGTACAAAATAAACATGTCATTTTAAGGTGTCAATTAAAATTGCAACTAAATTGAATCCACACCCTCTGCTGCCATTTCCTCATCTGTCAGATCGCAACATTTTCTGCTTCCACCGTGTGACACTATTCTCTTGTTGGAATTAGGGCAAAGGAGGAGTTTCTCCAAAGCATTGAAACTCTCTGTGGAGATTCTCAGAGAAACTTCTAATTGTTTCTGGGAATTAGGAACTGTGAAGAACTTTTTAATTTTCTTTTTAGATTAGTCTCTACAGACCAGTCATGCGCTGTCATCCAAACAGGTGGTGAAATGATAACTGTGTTTCTGTGGGGAGTTGAAATCACAGGACCAAGACCCCATATTTCTAAGTGGGGCCGCCTCCCTCCCACACAGGGAGTGGTGTCATGACCACTACCTGGGCCTGTGGTTCTACAAGGAGGAGAGTGCTGAGTGTTTCCTGTTCCAGTCTGTGAAACCAGAGCCCTTAAGGGAATGAACTACATCCAAGCATGTGTTTGGCAAGGCCTGGCCTCTGGAAGAGTGATTCATGTGTGATGACAGCCACACAGGAAGGGAGGAAAGAAGGAAGATTCCTGAGGTGCGGCTAGAAGTTGTGGACGGAGCTTGGAGGTCTGAGACCCTGTACCAGTCTCTAACTTCTCAGGTGTTTTCATTTAATGAGCACTGATGATTGTTGTGGGAGATTGCTCCAAGAATATTGATGTCTAATTCATAAAGTGCTTACGACTTTAATTTAGAAATCAGTCTGCTATTCAACTTGTTCCACAGAAATCATGGAAAAACCTAATGAGCAGTATCGTTACTTAAGTCAAAGTCTGTGTGTGTGATGATGCGTCTGATGGATACACGCATAGAGATGTGATCAAATGGCAGTTGTGGTGATATGATGATTCTCCCAATGTGTTGGATGTGTTTCATGGGGGTGATAATTATGTGTCTTTGAAAGTGTCTATAGTCTGGGCAATTTTCCTCTCTGAATGTAGGGGGAAGAGACTGCCAGGAAAAGGTAACTTCACACTTCAGGGAGTCACACTATGCAAAAATTAAGGAGTTCTGGTTGTTTCAGACTCTGAAGTGTCTTATGATATTTTGTCAAGTTGTGAAAATTCCAGCGCCGTTTTCAGGGTGAATTTGCCTTTATGCCCTAGGCACACACAGCAGATTTGATGCCTCAGAATTCTGTGATGCGTACTTGTCTTGTAGTTTACCACTGTTCCTGAATTACTAATTACATTTTCTTTGTTTTTCTGAAATAAGACACGTGTCATTATAGGCTGTCTAATGCACACTACATTAATTTCTACAATAAAATATTTTATCACTTATTTAAATTTCATGTACTTTAGCTTAGACCCAAATCCAGATATTATGAGTACTTTCTGTGATAGGTCCTAATGGCAAAAATATTGTACCATTATTGTTTTTATCTTAACATCGATTCATGATAATCTGGCCACAGGAAATTGTTGAGGGGGTCCCTTTTTATGATCTTTAAGTCTTTATTCATAAGTGATATAGGTATATGGAAGAAACATTTATATACAAATGGAAAATTGTCACAATTAAATTTATTCAATAGGCAGGTGTAAAATGACAAGTTATCCTTCTGTGTGGGGCCTGAGTGACCACCACCATGTCTTTATGACAATAGAGTAGAAGAACAAGCACAAGATTCACGCAGCCTGGCTGTGAGATTTAAGCCTGGTTTTTAAGGATATTTAAGATGAGTCATATAAGCTTTTTGTTAAGCCAACTTTGCACGTAAAAGGAAAACATTATTATCCCTAACTGATCATGTAGTGTGTACTAAATAAGTTGGAATAGGTAAGTTATTAAGTACTGTGGCCCATACATTGTAATGCTCTGAAAAAACACATCAGACTTTAGATCTGGGCATGGTGCCACACTCCTATAATCCCTGTGCTCCGGGAGGCTGAGTCAGGATGAATATAAGTTCATGGCTAGTCCATGCAATTTAGCGACTTATTGAAAAATAGGCAAAATAACAACAAAAAAACAAATATCTTGAGATGTAGCTCAGTATGAAGGCCCTGGGATTAATGTCCAGTATTAGAGGATAAAAGTTTGTGTAAGACTTTGAAGAACCTGGAAGGTGAAACTTCTTAGAAGTGAATTTGTGAGGAGCAATATTGGTAAGTGAAGAGTTTTGAATTTTACTTTCTATAAAATACCTCCCAACTTATCTCTTCATACAGAATCATGTCTGTTGAATATTTATGTTAAGTCCTGGACAATTGTAAAATGGCCTCTGTGAACTGGGAATTTGGAGTGATCTTCCTTTTCCAGGTTGTGATCGGAACCTTGGGGAATTTTGCACTCTTGTATCATTATTGCATCCTTTGCTTCAGTGGATGCAGGTCCAGGTCCATAAATGGGATCCTCAGGCACCTGACAGTGGCCAACTCCATTGTCATTCTCTCCCGAGGAGTTCCAGAGACTATGGCAGCTTTTGGGTTGAGACACTTCCTCAGCGATGTGGGATGCAAACTTGTTTTCTATGCTCACAGGGTGGGCAGGGGAGTGTCCATGGGCAGCACCTGCCTGCTGAGTGTGTTTCAGGCCATCACCATCAGCCCCAGGAGCTCCAGGTGGGCAGAGCTGAGAGTGAGAGTATTGAAATGCACTGGCTTGTCTAATAGCCTCTGCTGGGTCCTGCATATGCTGCTAAACATCAGAGTTCCAGTGCTTGTGACCGACAAATGGAACACCAGAAATATTACAAAAGCTATTGATTTTCAGTATTGTGAAGGTGCCCTTCCTGACAGAAACTCAGGTTCAGATTTTGGTGCATGCATATTTCATGACCTTTCATGTTGGACACTCATGGTCTGGGCCAGTGGCTCCATGGTTTTCGTTCTGTACAGGCATGAACAGCGGGTCCACCATATCCGCAGACACAGCATCTCGTCAGGACCTTCCCCTGGCACCAGAGCCACTCAGAGCATTCTCTTCCTGGTGAGCGCCTTCCTACTCTTCTACACCCTGTCTTCTGTCATTTATTCTTTGTTTTCTCTTTATAATGAAAGTACTTGGTGGCTGACCAAAACCTCAGCCTTCATCAACGCCTGTTTCCCCACTATCAGCCCTTTTATTCTCATGAGTCGTGAAGGTGTGTTTGCAGGCTCATGTGGAAGAAGTGAGTAAATATCTCAGCTCTCCAGACATGTGACTTTTTCTCCTTTTCATGCATTCAGTGTTGGGTGAACTCAAATGTCCCAGAAACTTAGAGCAATCATGAACCACTCTGATCGTGGACAGAGGTCTAATAAAATTGACAGCAAGATCAATTGATTAGTAGCAATAATAAGTGAAATTTTAAATTTTTTTATTTTTTGACACAATATTATTTTAAATTTTGAGTATTGTTGATTTTGAATTTCCTTGCAACCATCAACAATTTGAAGGAGTTTTACTGTATTTTTATTCTGTGTAAGTAATGTGTATGTCATTAATTATAATACATTTATGTCAGTTTTGTATCTTTTAGCATTTTTTCTTTGTCCTTCACTCTTGCAGGATCCTTGGTATATCCTGGTGTGTCAGATGCTGACCTCCATCTTACATTTTACATACTGTGTCTACTTTATGTACTAATTACTTAAAAAGTCATTATACTTTGACACATCACTATTCATTTTTAAACTGCATTATTGTTGTGTGATTAACATATATATGTATAGCTTCTTAGCCTTACTTTTCAAAATGTATTTACAGACACAGGTAAACATATTTGTAAACATAATGCATGTTAGCTTCCAGTCTTTACTTCCTCAGTGCTTGATTTACAATTTTGGCTACTGCCAACATTTGCCTAATTGAAAGATTTGTCACTTTCCCCTCAGAGTTGGTTGTATTTTTTAACTGTAATAAAAAAGCAACATTTCAAACTTAATTGAGATCAACACATTTTTTTCCTGACTGGGATCAGTGCAGCTAAGTGAATGTGACACTGTGGTCAATGAGAAGGGTGAAGAGAAATGCTTGCCACTTGACTTTGAGAGGAGAAGCAAGGTTTATTCATGGTCCTTGGGGTCTGTTCCAGTCCCTTGTCCTGGCCATGTTGATTACTACATAAGAGGTTACATGTAATATGAAGTCTAAAATGAGAGAGGAAAAAATCTTTCAATTTCCAAGAGAACAGTTGTAGCTGAACAATGGGAAACTTTATGAAAGTTATATCAGCATTAAATTACTAGTGCTGATAGACTGTACTGAGGATTTACACTAACAGTGTAGCTGTAAATAGTAGTTCCTTCCGATGTGTACATACTAGTAGACTTATGGGAACTTTATGATTTAGTTCTTGACTGGACTTAAAGATTGAAATGAGCCAAATGAAAATTGAATTTTCATTCTATACCCCATATTTTAATTCATAATAAAATGTTTTCTTAATTTAAAGGTAGAGTATTTTGTCTGAGGGATGGCATTTGAGACAGGGTCTTGCTGTGTCATTCAGGCTGTCCTTAAACTCACTTCATAGCCCTGGCTGGCCTGGAACTTGTGAGAATCTATCTGCTTGAGTCTCCTGAGCCCTGTTATTACAGGTTGAACACCATGCCCTGCTCAAGGTAGTCTGAAGTGTGCATGTTCTTAAACCACATTTAAAGAAATCATATCTCCAATTTGAGTGTTATCTCTCTTCATATCATACACGAAACACCAGCAGATATCATAGTGGGGTTCACCATGTGTCAGTCCCTTCATCTGTCTTGAGACCACTCAGATATGGGATTTTCAAGGTTTTGTGTCCAGAAATTAAAGTGTAGATTGAGTAGACAAGATGAATACCAGGTTCTTCCAGCTGCCATCTGAGCTGGGTTTAGAAAACAGGGAAGGAGAGAAGTTTCTTGGTCTGAATCTTTCCCAGTAGTGACTAAAAGAGAGTCAAATCCCAGAGGAGATGGGCTGGAGACCATAGGGTGCTGCCATCTGCCCTGGTGACTGCTTTAGGTGGATTTGGGGCAGTAGAGCTATCCTGGGAGGTGTCACTTGAAAGTAGTGTCAAAAAAGAGGTTTGATTTAAAGAAATCTGTGTAGGAGCAGAGCTAGGAAGTCCTTACAGGTGAGCTGCCTGAAGAGATTGGCTGACTCCAGACTGGCATGGGCAAGGTATCTGCAGAGTTTAAATGTGTGTAACTCCAAGTACTTGGAGATAAATTTGCACCCATGAAACCATCACCAAATCAAAGCCATTTGAATCTGAAAGTGTGACCTTTCCATAATTTAATTGGAAGAAAAATTCATCCATATACACAGGAGATAAATGCATGGACATGAGGGTGCATCAATAAACATATCTTGTAAGGTGTGTGTGTTTTCTCTCTCTATATTTCCTGCTAAAGAAAACTTTTTCATGTTATAATTTTGTGAAGTTGGTTGCCAAAGTTAATTGCTGCATTCAGATTTCTCTAACAGTATAAATCCAGTGCCCTAAAGCCAATCAAAACAAAACAGTTCGATTTCAAAACAAGATAATACGAAATCAAGAATTGCTGCCATGATGCCTCTTGCTGTCTTCAAAATATCTGACCATACCTTCTGATATAGCAAACTCAAACAAAACAGAACAGAACAGAACTAATTAAATCAAAACAATGAATGCAATACAGGACTCCAAAACAAAATAGTAGTAAATCCAAAATGACTACCACAATAGATTTCCATATCTTTAAATAAAGCATAATACCAATGCTCCCACAAGTATTCAGTGAGACACAAAAGGAAGGAGGGCTCCCAAATTCATTTCAGGAGACCCCCACCTCCCTGATTCTAAAACCTAACTAGGACTGAATGAAAAAGAAAACCATAGATCAATGTCTTTGATGAACTTAGATGCAAAAATAATAAATAAAATAAAAACTGAACTTAAAAATGCATTAAAGAGATCATACAGTGAGACAAAGTTTAGTTTAATTGAGATATGGAAGGATTGTTCAACACACTGAAATCAATAAATGTGAATCACAACATAAATAACACTAAAGTTGAAAATTACGTGATCATATCAGTTGATAATGAAAACGTCTGGGGCAAAATGATGAACCCTTCATGAGAAAAGCCCAATGAAAGTAACTGCTCAAGGATCACTCTTCAATGTGGTAAAGGTCATGTAAGCCCAACCCACAGCAAACATCATTTCAATAGGGGAAAAACTGAAAACATTTCCTTTCAAATCAGAAGCAAGGCAATAATGTCCTCTCTCACCACTCTTTTGTTTTTTTGAGACAGATTCTCTCTGTAGTCCAGGCTGGCTTTGAACCCACTATGTCACCCAGCATGGCCTCAAACTCTTGCTGATCTTCCTATTGAAGCTTCCCAGTGCTCAGATTATAGGCTTACAGCATAATGCATGGTGGTCCGCACTCTTATTCAATATGTTTTTGAGATTTTGGTCAGAGTAACTAGTCATGAGAAAAAAAAGTTGTAAAAATAGGAAAGGAGGAAGTCAAATTGCAGTTTGCTTATTTGTGGGTGATGTGATTCTATAGTTAGATGACCCTACAGACTCTACTAAATGATATTTAGAGATGATAAATGAAGTCTGCAAACTATTGGGCTACAAAATCAATGTTAAGCAATGAGTAGCTTTAATATGGGCTAGCTGAGAAATAGATCAGAAATAGACTAGAAAATGCAATTCTATGTACAACAAATTTAAATAAAATAAAATACTTAGGGTTTAATATAAGCAAATTGTTCAGAGAACTCTACAATGAAAATTTCCAAACACTAAAGCAAGGATTTGAAAAAGACACCGGAAGATGGAAAGAATTCCCAGGTTCACTGTTTGGCAGAAATAATATTGTCCAGATGTGTACATTATTAAAAATGATCTAAAGATTCATTGCAATCATCATCAAAACATAAATGCCAAGTTTGTACAGAAATAAAAAGAAAATGTTAAAATTTGTATAGAAACACAAAAGAACAAGAATATCAAAAGCTAAACTAAGGAAAAAAGGAAACATAGTAATATCTGATTTGAAGCTATATTACAGAGCCATGCAAACATTTTGTGTATTGTACTGGTAAAAAACTTAGATATGTAGACCAATGAATAGAAGAGAAAACACAGAAAGGAACCCACACTACTACAGCCATCTGATTCTGGACAAAGAGTCAAAAATACACACTGGAAAAAAATATGCTAGAGGAAAAGACAGCCTCTTTAACAAATGGAGCTGTGAAAACTGGATGTCCACTTGTAGAAGACTGAAACTAGAGAAGTATCTCCCACTCTATAAATGTCAATTCAAGATGGTCAAAGACATAGGTGCCCTGACACTTAGAGGAGCCACTTGAAGGCACACAGGCAGAGACCTTTTTAAAATTTATTTTTATTTCCTTTTAAAAAATTTTTATTTAAAGAGAAAAAAAGCAAAACAGAAAAAAGGGCAGAAGCAATGCAGAATTTAAAAAAAAGTAAGAAATAACTAGTTGATAAATTACATATTGTCTTCTAAGACACAGTTGTTCAAGTTACAAGATTAAAGCATACAAAGTGAACATTCAAACAAATGAGGCTGCAAACAGTTCTGTTCAATGATCCAACAAAAACTTGGCAACATGGTTATCAAGCCAACACACTTAAATATGCATGCAGTTATATTCTTTAGAGCACTTTCTATTCCTCCTTTTGCTTTTTAAGTCCATTATCTGTTTCAGCTTGCTCAGTACCTTCCTGATCTGTTTTGTTGTTGTTATTTATTTATTTATTTTTATTTTGAAGGTAGTAAAATACAGCAGAACAAGATGGAACAATGCCAGTTGAGACAGTGTAGTGAAATTGGTATAGAACTTCACTGCAGGTTACTGGGATAACAGTGATAGGTACAATAGTATATCTTATATTTTCACAATAGTTGTTCTTTCAATCAGGTACAGCAAAATTGAAGGAAATACTGAACTTATAAAAGCAGAATATTGAATAGAGCAATACTATTAATCATAACAGAGCCAAACAGTGATAAAAATATTTGCCTTCAAAGAGATGGTAGAAGGATATCCCCCTTATTTGCTATATTGCATATAGTCAAACTCACAAGAGATGCTCAGATCGCTGGCTCCCACTTGCTAACGAGTATGGGGGTGGTGGGGTGGGGGTGGGTGGGTGGATGTTTGATTTTTAGCCCATGCTGGTAGGCTAACAGCCACTTACCAGAGGGGCGAGCTGGCTGTTCATTTACCCAGGGCTCCAAGTTCCAACATGGCGTGGATCTCAGGAAACACTGATGGTTCTCACCCTGGAGCAGCCATGGCTTGTAGGCCACAGCCACTTACCAGAGCGGCGAGCTGGCTGCTTCAGGCAGAGACCTTTTGAAGAGAAATCCAATAGTATAGGAGAAAATAGCAAGAATCAACAAATGAGACTAGATTAAATTAAAACAATTCTGTACAAGAGAAACAACAGATCAAAGACAAAGCCTTCTTACAATATGCAAAATGAAAAGGAACTGTCAGTTTCCATCCTCACAGGCACATGGGTCACATATGAAGGCAGCAGAGAACATGGAGAACCAAGCCTGGGGAGAATGAGATAGGAAGGTGTGCGGGTCCCCAGATGTTATGCACCCATGAGAAGTGGTTTGTTTCACAATCCTTGTTCCCTGCATCACTGTGTCGCAAACTGTACCATCACCTGTATTTGATCAAAGGTACAGAAAGATACCTGCCAGGGAGAGTGAAGGAAGAAAGAAAGTGAGGATGTCATGCCACAGTGGATACTGAAATCCATTAGAGGCCAAGCTGTGCAACTTTCTGCAAATAGATTAGAAAGTTTTGTTGAGATGGGTGAAGTTAAATTCAGAGATAATGCTATATAGTCACATTCTCTCAAGTAAGTACCACTGTATTGGAGGCAATCAAATAGACACTGACATGCTCAGTGTGAAAAGTCAACAGTTTTTAGATAGTTAATTAGATAGATTTAGATATGATTTAGACATAAACGTCATACACACACACACATATATACTCTCACAAGTATTCATTGATATATATCTGAAGTCACATCATAAGGAATAATTCAAATATTAATATGCAAAATTAAAAGCCAAAAGTCTTTAATGTGATGCTTCAGAGCATATCTTACATCTCATAATTAAGCCTACTTATCTTGCTTGCTTTGCCTCAGGGTGAAATAACAAGCACCTCACTCCACAGTATGAAGTGTAAGAGTTGTCATCATGCAAAACATTTATGTCTCTCCTTTGAGATAAAATATTGTGACTCTCTAAGTTTGTCTTTCCATAAAAGTGCGATTATTACTTTATCTTTAATGGCAGTGACAGTGTGGGCTTGGGGAAAGAGAACAAGGCTAACAAACTTTTTCCAGTTGTTAATCATTGAGACCATATAGGTTTGTGATTGGCAGCTTGGGAGAGACCATTGAAGGGTTGGAAGCCTTGTGACTGTAGGTGTGTGTGAGAGCTTTTGGTGCAGGAGCACCTGCTTCCCTCCTCACCCTCTTACACAGATGGGTCTAGTGCACGCCCAGAGAGCACATTTGCAGTCATGAACACAGTGCCCCTTCTGCAATCAAGAGCTGAGACCCAGGACAATAATGTATTCATCACAGTGCTTTTTGTACAAATCTCAGCAGGCTTTTACTTTTTATTAGCAAGTATCTGCAGTGGTTCCAGTTGACATTCCTCATGGGCACTGGGTCCTTGTACCTGGAGCCTTTCCAGAGGGAGGGATTTGATTTCACTCCTGAAAGAGGAAATGGGGTGATTCTTGTGTGGCCACCTCATCCATGCCAGTGAAGTCAAAAGTTGCCAGGCAGAGGCCTAGGAGTAGATGGGTACCAAGGTGCATATGACAGAACTGTAGGTGGAATATGCAGTGGTTCCCTTGCTGAGCAAGGGCCTGCAAGGATTTCAGATGCCAGAAAGCACCAGGCCATGGGTACAGCTACTGAACTCCAGAATACCAATGGGGGTGGCCATGGGACTGTGATGTGTGCCCTTGAACACTGGGAACTGAGATAGGGCAGCAGGGGAGTTTGGAGCACTTGTTAGTGTCCTGGCCTGACCAGCGCCCCTCCCGCCAGGGCTGTCAGGGTAGAGCTTTGTGATGTCTCAGCATGGCCAGGGCTCCCATTGGCTGCCACAGAGGCTGAGTCATGGAACAAAGGTAGGGTGAGGCTCCATAGCTGCCCAGAGCCACAGAAGAGCTGAGAAGATGCAGAAGCAGGAAGCTGACCTGAGGTTGGGAGGTCTGAAGCCTTAGCCATGACAGAGGAAAGGCATCAGGTACAGGGCAACTGGGTGGTTACTTGGGTCAACCCCCAGAAGCCCATCAACAAGCTGGATGAAACGGGAAACATTGCCCAGAGGAAGAAGAAGAAAGAGAGCTCTGCTAAGTCTGAGCGCAAGGAATCAGGGCATGTGAGTAGACTCTGGCTTTGTCCTGCTCTTGGCCTCCCATTCCCACGTGCCTGGAACCTGGCCCACAGCCCCTGGCCCTCCTGCCCTCCTAGACCCAGCCCTTCCACCTTTTCTAACCTCCTCTCCCTGGGAAGGGCAGGGCAGGGCAGGGCAGGGCAGGGCAGGGCAGGGCAGGGCAGGGCCCCTCAAGGCCCAGACTAACCCAGCCTCCCCTCTCCTTTCCTTCCAGAGGCAGAGTGTTATTGATCAAGTGTTGTCCGTGCTGGACCAGAGTCCCAACAGGTGCCGCAAGAGCTCTGTGGTGGTGCTGTACCAAAGGGGAAAGGTGAGGAGGGAAGAAGAGAGGGAGGAAGAGCAGAGGCCTGTGATTGAGGTTCAGGGGCCACCTGTTGAGCCTGAGGAGAAGCCTGTGGCTGAGATTCACAAGACAGCACTTGAGGCCATAGTGGAGGGGGCCAGAGGCCCAAGAACTGTGTCCTGCAGGACTCTAGCTTCTGTACAGAAGAGGACCCCACGAAGGCGGAGGGGTCAGAGGAAGTCAGGTGGACTGACCCAGACCAAGTCTGAACAATAAAGCACCATGGAGATGGTGAAGGAGGGCTCTGTGTGCATTTGTGCCTGTTCCCTGGGGGGAGGGAAGGAGGGGAAGGGAGAGGAAAGGGGTGTGAGAGAGAAGAGGGGAGAGGAAGGCAGTGGGAAGGTTGGGGAGGGAGAAGAGGAGGAGGGAAAGGAGCGGAGGGGATGCAAGGGACAGGAAGGGAGAGGAAGAGGGAGGGGGCTGTGAGGGGAAGGAAAGGAAGGGGAAGGGAGGGTGGTGAACAGGGGCCAAGGGAGGGAAAGGGAAGAGGTAGGGGTGGAGAGGGTAAGAGAAAGAAGAGAAGGGAAGGGAGGGGAGGGGATGGGAAGCCTGGGGAAGGGCACATGTTGTTCAAAGGCCAGGCTGTGGGAACAAACTGGGAGCCACAGCTAGTCAGGCACTGAGACACCAAGGGAAGAGCAGAGACTTCCCCTCTCAGCATCAGCTCCAGGCTGCAGCCATCCTCTCCCTGATGGAGGAGGGGAGGGGCTGCCTGCCCTTCTTTGCAAGGAAGCAACTTCTGTGTGGGTGTGGGGGCTGCAATGCCCTGCTTCTGAGGGCAGAGAAGCCCCTGCAGGTATCCTTAGCCCTGGGACTCCTGGCTCAGCACCCTCTCCTCCCCTCCTCACTGGCTCCCCTCTCCACCCACTTCTCAGTTCCTTTCCCTTTCTCTTCTAGCCCAGCATTCTCAGGCATCAGAGGCCAGTCCTCTTCCAGGGAGTGGGAATAAAATGCATAGGATCCTTGGTGGACTCTTGAAGATTTCTCTTCCTCTGGTGCATATGCAATATTTCCCCCAACCCCAAGGCAGGATCCATCTATGCTCCTTAGACTATGTGTCGTTTCCCTATAAATGTATATGTCTGATACATTCTTTCTCCTATGTGGATTGTAGAATGATTTCAGACTTTTAGTATTTATTCCCATTCTCTCATGCATGTTATATTTAATTTACACCTTTCTGTTTAATTTCTCATGTAGTGACTTTGATTTTACTTTCCCAATATTCTTTGTAGGTAGAGAGAGATGTGTGATTGATTCTGTAGCTTGAACTGTGTGTTTTGAGAGAGTCACGTGGCCACACACCCTAGGAACACGTAATACAGACACAGCCCCATGTATGCATGATTCAGTTTTCTCCAGCTATGGTCTCTTGCACAATTGCAGTACAATATCAGGACCAGGAAAGGGACATTGGTAAAATCCATCTACCCAAGTGAGATTCCTCCATTTTCACACACCCTAATGAGCCCCAACAAAGTGAAAAGAAAACCCACAGAATGGGAAACAATTTTAGCCAACAATCCCCCAAAGGACTGATATCCAGAACATATAAAGAATTCAAAAGCATCAAACCTCTCAAATTCAAAGACCCTGTCCAAAAATGGGCTTTGGAGATGAGCACACAGTTCTCAGATGAAGACATACAAATGGCAAATAAATACATGAAGAAATGTTCACCATCACTGGTCATTCAAAAATGCAAATTAAAACAGCATTGAGATTTCTTCTCACCCCACTAAGAATGAGCACCAGCAAAAAATCAACTGGTAACAAATGTTGGTGAGGATTCAGGGAAAAAGAAACACTGCTCTACTGTTGGTGGGAGTGTAGACTAGTGCATCCACTGAGAAAATCAGTATGGAGATTTCTCAAAAACCTAGATTGCAAATTCCATTCAATCCACCTATTCCCCTTCTGAAAAGGTCACAAAACAGTGATATATGTGCCACTGTGTTCATAGTAGCACAATTTGTAATAGCAAAATCTTAGAAACAACCAAAATGCCCATCAACTACAGAGTGGATGAAAAAGATGTGGTATTTTTATACAATGAAGTATTACTCAGCTATTAAAAGGATGATCTTGAGGCCTTTATAGGTACATGGAGGCAATGTGAGACTCTCCTCTTTAAGTGAAATAAATAAGACTCACATTTGTAAATGTCACATTGTCTCTCTAGTGTAAAAAGTAATCAACACTGACACAGTAATGGGATCCAAAAAGTATAATAGATATTGTAAAAGTGAAAGAGAAGGAAAGTGCTCTAAAGGATATAATGGTATGTATAGTGTATAAGATAGATGACCATGTTACTAAATTTCTGTTAGATTATTGAACAGAAAGATTTGCACTGTCGATATTTGAGTGTCTAGCCACTTTTTATGTTTTGATTTTGTAACTTTAACACCAATTTCTAAGATGACAATATGTCATTTATCAACTACGAATTTTACGATGTTATTTTTTTAATTCTGTATTATTCTACCTTTTTTCTTTTTTCTATTTTGTAGTTTTTTCTTTTCTTTCTTTCTTCAAATAAAAAATAAAAGATAATTTTTAAAAAAGGCTTGAGTGACTCCACACCCGACACCCTTCCAGGGGATTTAGCCCCCGCAGGGTCTCTCAGGCCCGCTCTGCTCAGTCCTTGAGCTTCCCTGAGATGACCCACACATCCGGCTCTTTCTAAGTTCTCAGCAATCAGGTTCTGATTTAGACCCTACCACAGAACTGTGAATGCCGGAGGAATTTTATTTATCTTTTTATTTATTTCTGTCTTTTCCTTTTTCTTTTTCTGTCTGGTTAGGCTGTTGTTTTGATTTGTTTTGGTTTTGGGTTTTTGCAGGTTATCCCTTTATTCTATTCTTTCTTTCTATTCTATTATTCTTTCTCACTTTCCTCAACTAGTTCTCTTGATTTTATGGTATTTTCATGTTAATTTACTTTGTCTCTAGTCTTCCTGCTCCACTTGGATAATCTTTTGCTTTCTCCTTCACTCACTGCCTCCTGTTGTAAATATGTATAGCTTCTTAGCCAAAGTCTAAAATATTTTTCAAAAAGTATTTACAGACAGAGTTAAATGTATTTATAAACATAATGGATGTTATCATCCAGTCTTCATTTCCTGAGTGCTTGATTTACAATTTTGGCTACTTTCCACATTTTCCTGATTGAAAGATTTGTCACTTTCCCTTCAGAATTGGTTGTATTTTTTAATGGTAATAAAAAGCAGCATTTTGAAATTAATTGAGATCAATGCATTTTTTTCCTGCCTGGGATCAGTGTAGCTAAGTGAATGTGACAATGTGGTCAATGAGAAGGGTGCTGAGAAATGATTGGTGCTTGACTTTGAGAGGAGAAGCAAGGTTTATTCATGCTCCTTGGGTTTTGAGGTCTGTTCCAGTCCCTTGTCCTGGCCATGTCAATTACTACATAAGAGGTTACATGTAATATGAATTTTAAAATGAGAGATGAAAACATCTTTCAATTTCCAAGAGAACAGTTGTAGCTGAACAATGTGAAACTTTATGAAAGTTATATCAGCATTAAATTACTAGTGCTGATAGACTGTACTGAGGATTTACACTAACACTGTAGCTGTAAATAGTAGTTCCTTCCAATGTGTACATACTAGGAGAATTATGGGAACTTCTTTGTTTAGTTCTTGATTGGACTTACAGTTTGAAATGTGCCAAATGAAAATTGAATTTTCATTCTACATCCCATCCTTAGTTCATGATAAAATATATTCTTAATTACAAGGTAGAATTTTTTGTCTGAGGGATGGTGCTTGAGACAGGGTCTTTCCGTGTCACTCAGGCTGTGCGTAAACTCACTATGTAGCCCAGGATACCTTGAACTTGTGAGAATCTGTCTGTTTGAGTCTCCTGATCCCCGTGATTGCAGGCTTGAAAATCAGTGGCCAACCCATCACCACCCTTCTGACCTGTGCTTTGACTTGTTTATAACTTTTTATAGGTTATGAGGACATCAGATCTATTTTCATGGCAAAATTTAATAATACCTTCAAGCCTGATGTAGGTAGGCTCTGTAATTTTCTCTAGATATTATCTGAGAGCTGAAACTTTTTGTTCTCTCATTCAACATCTCTTGTGTACCACCATGTCTGGCTTCAAAATCAGTGTTCTAATTAATTGAAGAATCTAGAAAAAATGGATAAAATTCTACATGGATAGAACTTACCATAATGGAAGTAAGAAGACATTAAAAGTCCTATCACTAACAGAGAGAGAAACAGTAACAAAAAGTCTTCCAAAAAAGAATAGCCCCATATGAGACAGTTTCATTGACAATTATTTCCGTACTTGTATTTATTTAATATTTTGTTTTAAAGGGAATAAAAACAAGCAATATAAAACAGAATAAAGCCAATCAAAACAAAACAGTGTGATACAGGATTTCCAAACAACATAATAAGAAATCAACAATGGCTGCCATGATGCCTCTTACAGTCTTCAAAATACCTGTCCACACCTTTTGACATAGCAAACTCAAACAAAACAGAACAGAATAGAAGTAATAAAATCAAAACAATGAATGCAGTTCAGGACTCCAAAACAAGATAGTAGTAAATCCAAAAGACCACCAAAATAGATTTCCGTATCTTTAAAGAAAAAATAATACAATGCTCCCACAAGTATTCAGTTAGATACAAAAGTAAGCAGTGCTCCCAAATTCATTTCAGGAGACCTCCATTACCTTGATTGTGAAACCTAACCAGGACTGAATGAAAAAACCATAGATCAATATCCTTGATGAATTTAGATGCCAAAATAATAAATAAAATACAAACTGAACTTAATGCATTAAAGAGATTATACAGTGAGATCAAGTTTAGTTTAATTGAGATATGGAAGGATGGTTCATCACACTGAAATCAATAAATGTAAATCACAACGTAAGTAACACTGAGGTTGAAAATCAAGTGATAATCTCAATTGATAATGAAAACTCCTTGGGCAAAATGATGAGCCCTTCATGAGAAAAGTCTAATGAAAGTAACTGCTCAAGGATCACTCTTCAGTGTGGTAAAGGTCATGTAAGCCCAACCCACAGCAAACACCATTTGAATGGAGAAAAAACTAAAAGCATTTCCTTTCAAATCAGAAGCAAGTCAGTAATGACCTCTCTCACTGCTCTGTTGTTTTGTTTCTTGAAACAGATTTTCTGTGTAGTCCAGGCTGGCTTGGAACCCACTATGTAGACCAGGCTGATCTCAAACTTGGTGACCCTCCCAATGATGCTTCCAAGTGCTGAGATTACAGGCTTACAGCACAATGTATGGTGGTCACCGCTCATTCAATATGTTTTTTGAGATTTTGGTCAGAGGAACTAGTCACAAGAAAAAAAAGTTATACAGATAGATAGGAAAGGAAGAAGTCAAATTGCATTTTGCTTATTTGTGGGTGATGTGATTCTATACTTAGATGACCCTATAGACTCTACTAAATGATATTTAGAGATGATAAATGATGTCTGCAAACTATTAAGCTATA
>PVLA01016825.1:0-19426 GCA_004027455.1 Hydrochoerus hydrochaeris
AGGAAATTAAAAACTCCATTGAAAGCTGGCAAAACTCCTTAAAAGAATCTAAGGATAGACTATAAAAACTTGAAGACAAGTTTGCAATGTGTGATCATGAAAGGAAAGATCTCTTAAAAATAACAAGGAAACAGGCAGTAACAATACAAATGCTAGAAGATGACAAGAGAATCTACAATTTAAGAATAAGAAATGTGAATGAAGAAGCAGAAATACAAACAGGCGAATTACAAAGGCTATTCACAGAAATAATTAAGGGAAACTTCCCAAGCATGGGAAAAGAAAATGACATTTGGTTGTGCGAGGCATACAGAACTCCAGCCACCTACAACCAAAACAGAGCTACATCCAGACATATAATAATCAAGATACCAGAAATTCAATATAAAAACAGAATATTAAAAGCCGTCAGAGAAAAGAAACAGACTACCTATAAAGGTAAGCCCATCAGGATCATGGCTGACTTCTCAACACAGACCATCAGATCAAGAAGAGCTTGGAGTGAAGTCTTCCAAGTCCTGAAAGAAAATAACCTCCAGCCCAGATTGATGTACCCTGCAAAACTGTCACTAGAAATTAATGGAGAAACAAGATGCTTCTATGACAAAGAGGAACTGGGCGAGTTTGTGACCACCAATCCAACCCTACAGAGAATACTGAAAGACATTCTACAGAGAAAAAAAAATACCAGGATTTTAGGAACAGTGACAGAAAGGCCTCAATGAGTGGGGCAGGCAGTAAAATGAAGGAGAAAACTAGACAAACAAAGGCAGAAAAATAGCATAGGAGAAGTGAGGCAGAGAAGGATGGCTAGAATCTCTAACATAGATGGCCTTGATACACTATATTGTTAATAGTGCACCAGGATTTAAAACCCACATTACTCACACTACTCTGCTTAGATATATTATATTGTGTTCCAGTCATTCTACCCATTCTAGATTTGAGGGCACAGACAGTTATCCCGAAAATAATAGGATATATTATGGTAATCATCCTTCATTTCCTATTAACTTAATCTAAAGCTCTGTAAAGCCTACACTGTTTGACCATGACTGATCGGAATCAAATCTGGTCTGTTACATCGCTGTTTGTATTGATAGATTTTATTCAAAGCTGTTATGATTGATAGTACCAAGTCTGAGAGTATAGGCAACTGCACTTGAGATGATAAGATTAACCAGAATATCCACTATGGTTTGATTATTACCTGCCTTTGAAGTTTTATACTGTCTACGATGTTTTATTTTTACTAATATGGTTATGTATTGCTGTATTCAATTATGCCTGATGATATAGACAATTCTAGTGAAGATAATAAGAAGCAACACAGTAATCATGGTAGATCACCTTGTACTGTGGTTTTACATGACTTTTTGGTTTCATGTTTTTATAGAAATTTGTTTTGTTTTGTCTTGCTTTTTTTTGTTTTTCCCTCTAATACAGAAAGGATAGAAATACACGTAGAGATTCATGCATATGTAGCTATTTACACTCTCACTATTTGAATATGTACTTTGTATGCTTTAATTTTGTAACTTGAACAACTATTTCTAAGAGGACAATATGTAATTTATCACAAGTGATTTCTCATTGTTTATCTTTTTTTTGAAATTCTGTGTTATCTCTACCCTTTCATGCTTTTGTTTCTCTTTACATAAAAATAAATAAATAAATAAATAAATAAAAACATGCATTGTTGTTAAAAAATAATGGGTCCATTTTACATTCTAAGGTGCTTGATATTCAGATAAGATAGTAATATTAAACTTACTGCCTCCATTACAGAGTAATGGCATTAATCTTCTTTTCAGGATATTCAACAACTGTGGCTTGGGAATCCAAATCTAGAGAGAAAGACAGACTAAAAACATAGCCAATATTATGGTGCTAGCCTCTAAGATCAGTAAGGATCCAGGACATAAAAAAACCTCTTCTGTGACATTCCAAATTCAGTGAATTCCTGGTCTTCTGACCAAGAAGATTGTGGAACCACAGAAGAAAGTGAACCATGATATGTAGTATGTTTAAGGAGAGTCACACACATGCAGAAAATCCCCCAAGCTTTCATGGAAAGCAGTTTGGTCAATCAGTGGCTGTGGCTCATCCAGATGGTTGACACTGACAGAAATAGTAACTGCTGTGCATGGTTCCAAGGTAATACCAGAGGAATTTTAACCAACCTAAATAGATAGCAAGAAATTGACTATAATTAATACAGGTCTCACATTAACTTGGTCTTAAACATCCTGCAGAAAAGTATAACTATAAGGGGAATAAAACAATGCCATAGTAGATGTTATCTATAAAAGAAATTCAAATCATTAACACCTTCTGACAATTGCTAGCTACACTGGTTACTGACTACTGTTTGGGATTAATGGACTGTACAGGGTTAACTTGCAAACAGTAGTCCTAAAATCCTTGGACTGGAAATTATTAGCCTAAACAAGTAATTTCACTCAAAATGGAAATGGTGCAGAAATGAAAAAGTCTTCTATAGCTCCTCCAATTTCAACTGACCACTCATTTCTTTCAGACACAAAACAGAAAAGGGGGAGATGTAGGGAATTGCTGAAGCTAGAGATTGATCACACATGTAGGGGCACCTCAAACCCAGTCAGAAAACAATGAGGACCTTAGGCAAACAGGTGTTCCAGTCCCAAGAACATCAATCCCTTAGGTTGCCATTAGTAGGCAATGGGGTGTCATGTGACACTGTTAATAATATTTAAATAAATGTGCTGCAGTGGTTGAGTAATTTCTTTTCTGCTATCCAGAGAGAGGGCTTCACTGACCTCAGCTTTCATCTCTTTTCTTTATTTCCCCATCCTCTTGCTGTCATTCTCTGCAGAAACTTCAAAAGTGTAGCTGGACACTAAAGAGGAAAACATATATGCACTAAATACTACCATCCTCAACTTCATAAAACAAACACTGATGATTAAAACAATCAGATAAGCAACAATAAAATTATAATGAGTGATTTCAATGTCCATTTGTCCACTGTCACAAATGGACAAATAAACTAGACAAAAAGAATCAACAAAGAAATATTGTTTGTAATGGTTGACACATTGTATCCACTTGAGGTCTGAGAACTTTAGAAGCTTAACTGTTACTCAGCAGGGGCCCAGAGTCCTCCCAGCAGTGCCATCACCCCTGGGAAGGGCAGTGTGGCTGGGTGGGCAGAAGTGAGCACACAGCACCAGTCCGAGTTCACGAGCTCAGCCAAGCCACACTTCCTGATGTTGGTAGAGGTGGTGGGCAGCTGCAGGAAGAGGGAGCCTGGGAGAGATGATGGCTCCTGAGGCTGCTGAGCTGGTTTGCCTGAGGTCCTAGGGGTCACAGGAAGAAACTAGATGCCATTTCCCAACAGTTGACCCTGGAGACTCTCAAGGACTCCAAGGATGAGTTGACCTCATACCCATCTTTCCCAACAGAGACTGTGAAGCCTGTGGCAGCAGGTTCAGAGCTCAGGATAGAGCCGCCCACCTTTTCCCTGAGGCCTCCGGAGGCCCAAGATGAAGGCTGGGCCCGGGGATGTCCCCAGCTCTAATCTACAGACTTTGACCCATCTCTGTGTTGAACTCACCTGGTAGTAACCTCCATTCACTAGGGGGTTGGCACATCCCCAATTGTCAGTGGGGTCATAAGACTTACTTGGACCAGCAGGACCTTAGAAAACCTATTCTGTGGATTCTACTCTACACTGAGCAATCACCTTCCTGTGATATTGGGTAGTGAAGTTGTTTGATTCCTCTGTGCCTCAGTTTCTCTAAGCTGATGAGTTGTGGCATCCTGGGATGTGCAGTGCCCAGGGCACATGCATGAGAGTGAAACTGATAAGAACTCTGGACCATTTCCTCCAATCTGAGGTGTCATGTGGTCTCTGGAGCTTGGTTCCCAATGACCCAGGCAGTAGTGCCAGCCAGTTGCTTTCCATCAAGCACCTGGCCACCCCTTTGGGTAGCATTGGAAACTTGTGTCTGTGAGGTCTAGAGGGCATCAGTATGACTTTGAGGCACCCCTGGCATTTAGTGGGCATCTCACAATGTTCTGGACATATTCTTCAACAGCAAAGATTTGGTTTGGTCAAGATGCTAGTTGTGGCACTTTTGAGAAACTGTGGAGTAAATGATCACTTCTCTCTATGATTGACTTGGTTAGTTTTCTCTTATTGTTGGAACAAAATATCTGACATCCAAAATTAAGAAAGGAAGGGTTTGTTTAGCTCACAATTTGTGGAGATTTCCGTCCATAAACAGCTGGGTCCAAAGCAGGGTGGCATGGCACAGAAGCAACACTTCAAAGCAGCAGAAGACAGTGAAAGCAGCAAGAGCAAAAGGGGTAAGTGAGGCCCTTTTCCTCCTTTAATTTTTTGCATCAGGTATTTTGTATCAGCAATGAGACAAAAGGAACTAAGACATAATTTGGTCCCAGAGAAATAGAGTCATTGCTGTAACTATACCTCACCATGAGATTCAAGAGCCTTTGGAAATGACTTGTGGGAAAAGTTTGGAAAGGTTCAGAGATGTTTCCTGAAAGAACAGAGATGGAACACCTTAGGCTGTTCTTTATGGGAGATTCTGGCCAGAGCAAAAAAGACCAGAAGGCTGATATAATCCTGCTGATACAGACCAGGGTTGGGAAGTTTGTGCTGGGAAGGACTGCACTGGGTACCAGACTCCAGATAATGTATGTTATCGCACAGCAAAGAAGTTTGTATTTTGCTGATGTCCAAAGACTTTGCCTAAGAGTAAGATTAACAGTGGTGGACTAATTAATCTGGCAGAAGAAATTTCAAGGCAGTTGAATGTTGAAGTTGTGGCATGACTTGTTGTGGCCTTTAACCATATGTAGGTAGAGAAGCAGAAGTAAAGATCCATCAGGATGATTTAAAATGTTGTGAGTTTAGCCATAAATAAAGCTCCCATAAAGTTGTGGACTATAAAGATAGATCTGAGGAGATTTTGTTTGTTAAGAAGGAACAGGAGAATAGAAAACACGACCTGGGGCATCACAAAAAGTAGCAAATCTCTACCCTTTGCAATCTCAACATTGCAAAAGTGAAAGATGTAGTAAGAAAAAGCCCCAGAGCACCATGTTGCAGAATGGCAGCAGCATAGAAAATATGTTTCCTCTGAGCTATATTCAGAGTGCTCAGTAACCCAGGCACTCGACCTCTACTGCCAAGAGAGAGGGAAGTCTGGTTGCTGCTCCAGTTGGCAGCAGACCTTGGCATAATCCACATGGTGCTGGTTTTAGGTTCATGTAGAGTACAAGAGTTATAGGGTTAAGGGAGCTTCCACCCTGATTTCAGAAGGTCTGGAAATCCTCAGGGGGCATTGTGTGAAGCTGAAGGTGCAGTGGAGACCCTAGAGAGCCAGGAATGTGGATCATACAAGGAAAACTGCAAGGAGGAAGCAAAGCCAGCCCAATAGAGAAGCCATGGGAGCCACAACCACAAGAAGTGCCATAGAGGTGGAGCCACTCAAGGCCTTTAGAACTCACAGTTTGCCACAGATTGCCTCAAATCATGCACTACAGGACTTAATGTTCATTCTGCTGTATTTTGGACTTTCTTTGGTCCTATTCCTTTGTGTCCCCCAGTTTGTAAATTTTGAAATAAAAATGTTTATCTTGTGCCATTGATTGTCAAAAGTGTTTAACTTTTCATTTAGCTCATAGCTAAAAGTTTGCCTTACCTCTTGGAGAAGACTTGGGACTTGGAATTTTCAGCTATGCTGAAACTGTTAGGACTTTGGCAAATCTTGCAGATGGACCAAATGTCTTTTACATAAAGGGATGTGTATGAGTTTTTGGGAGCACCAGAAGGGAAATGTTATTGTTTTAAAATACTGTAATGTTAATAGACTTAATATTTGATCTTAAGGATTATTAAACTTGTGTTATAATGATCAAATTGTGAAAAGATGAGAATAAGCATGTCTTTAAATCTGGAGACCAATTTAAAGAAATATGTCTGGTTGCCAAGTTGAGAAGTGGTGAATTGAAGTGATTGCTACTTTGTGTCAACTTGAGGACTGAGTGGTTTAGAAGCTTAACTAAGTGACTCAGCAAACTTAATTAAGTGACTTAGCAGGGGGCAAGGGTCCTCAATTTGTAAACATTCTGAGCCTGAGCAAGAGGAAGGCACGGAGAAACCCAAGAATTCTACCAAAAGACTCCTAGAATTAATAACCAAATTCAGTAGGGTAGCAGAATACAAGGTCAACACACTAGTCTTTTTCTATTCCAATAATAAACTCACTGAGAAAGAAATTAGAGAAGCAATACCTTTCACAATATTATCATGCAAAAATAAATATCATAAGAATTAATAAGGAAGTAAGGGATGTCTACAGTGAAAACTATAATACTCAGAACAAGGAGCTCAAAGTAGATATCAGAAAATGGAAAAATAACCCTTGTTCCTGTATAGGCAGAACTAATATAGTCAAAGTGGCCACACTTTCCAAACTCACATATATTTAATGCAATCCCAATCAAAATACCATAGAGTTTCAGAATTACAGAAGACAAGGCTAAAACTCATATGGAGCTAGATGAGACTAGAATTGCAAAAACAATCCTGAGCAAATAAAAGTAAAAGCAAAAGTGAGGTAGGAGGTATCACAATCCCAGATTTCAACTTATACTGAAAGCTACGGTGATAAGAGAATCATGATATGGCACAAAAACAGACGTGTGGATCAATGGAACGGAAGACTCAGAAGCCACTCCAGGCACATTTGCTATCTGATCTTTGACAAGGGGCCAAAAAAATATGTTGGAAGAAAAATAGCTTCTTTAACAAACGATGCTGGGAAAATTGGCTTTCCCATACAAATTAAACTTATATCCATACCTCTCACCATGTACTAGACTAAAATTGAAATGGATATAAGATCTAAATATTAAAACAGAAACAACCATCCAAGTGATAAAATAGTAAAACTACAGAAGACATAGGCATAGGCAAGAACTTTCTGAATCTAACCCCAGTTACAGCAGAAATAATACCGAGAATCAACAAAGGGGACCGTAGCAAATTAAAAGGTTCTGCATATCAATAGAAACAACCAACAGAGGGAAGAGACTAGCTATAAAATATAAAAGATCCAATCAAGAAATGGGCAGCTGAAATAAAGAGACACTTCTCAGAAACAGTACAAGTGTCCAAAATATATAAGAAAGAATGTTCAACATCACTATCCTTTTGAGAAATATAAATTCAATCAACACAGAGATTCCATCACCAGCAAGAATGGTGATCAACAATAAATCAAATAATAACAAATGCTGAGGGGAAACAGGAGCCATTCTACATTGTTGGTGGGAATGTAAACTAGTACAACCACTATGGAAACCAATACAGAGATATTGTAATCCAAATATTGGATGTTGCAATCCAAGTATTGTAATCCGTTTTCTAATCTTTCTCACAATCCAGAAAGTTATATTTGTAATCCCATTTAAACATTATTGGAATCCCAGCAATTCCTATCTACCATCTTCAGTGCATCCCACAGCAAGGGTAAAGACATCAAGACATATTCAAAGTTAAGGGCAGCCAAAGGGTTCTAAGTCCAACTCAAATGAGGCTACATGGACAAAGGCCTTGAACCGAGGCCTCTCCCAGGATTTACTAAATGTACTAATTTGTAAAGAAGGGGGTGGCTTGAGGATGAGTAACAGTGAGGATGGTGGGAACTACATGAGTAACTTGAGCTGGCTAGCCAGGTAGGGAGAAAAGCATCTTAGTAAAATTCAGGGAGAATGACATGGAGAAGGATCAATCTGCACAGTTCAATTAGGGTAGCATTTGAATTGTTTTAGGAAGCTGTTGCTTCAGTTTCTGATATGTAAGCTTTAGTACCCTGGGTATTCATAGCCTCTTACTTTAAGGATTGTACCCAGCTGACATTTCTGGAGCTGAGTGGCTCTGCCATCCTGCTGTGCTCAGATCTTTTACAGACAGCACTAAGTGAGGAAACAGGAGACTGTCATATTGGCCTTAAAGACTGCATATGAGTACCCCAGCTGGCCTTATTTGCATTGCTTAGCACCAATGGAAGAGAGAAGGAAATATCATAACAAGCTCTCTACATATCAATATTTGGAAATAAGACTTTGGTTTCTAATAATGTACCAATTGTTCTGCATTCAAAAAGAGATACCCAAATAGTCTTCTACATTGACACCTCTCAAAAAAACTAAAATTAGAAATTCCAGGGCCAGGGATTTAGCTCAATGGCAAAGTGCTTGGCTGGCAAGTGCAAGGTTTTGAGTTCAATCCCCAGTACCAAAAAGAAAAGAAAAGAAAAGAAAAGAAAAGAAAAGAAAAGAAAAGAAAGTAATAAAAATTCTATTTGACCTTACTATTCCTCTTCCACATAACTTACCAAAAGAGTTAAGGATGTCATATTACAAAGAGTAATATATGTATACCAGTGTTCATATCACCACAATGCATAATAGCTAAGTCTTGGAAGTGGTCTGTACACCCACCAACAGAA
This sequence comes from Hydrochoerus hydrochaeris, assembly GCA_004027455.1. Taxonomy (NCBI): domain Eukaryota; kingdom Metazoa; phylum Chordata; class Mammalia; order Rodentia; family Hydrochaeridae; genus Hydrochoerus; species Hydrochoerus hydrochaeris. Next base: position 8,523 of record PVLA01016825.1, read on the forward strand.
AAATAAAATGTGGCATTCATACACAATGTAGTACTACCCTCCCATAAAGAAAGATAAACCTGAGTCATTTGCAGGAAAATGGATGAACTTTGAGACCATACTGGGAAGTGAAGCTTAAACATCTCATGGTTTCTCTTGTATGAGATACCCAAACATAAATAAAAGACAGATAACAGGAGAAAAAGGGAAAATTTCTTAAAAATTCTTGGTTTATTAATTAAAACCTTTTCATGGCTCATGATTAAATGTCCCCCCAAAGCCTCATGCAGTCATCCATAGGGCCAGAGGTGGCCAAATCTAGAGTGTGCAATTGATTCGTGGTGCGATGCTAGGATTAGGAGTGCTAGGATAAGGGTGTGTGATTATTAAATCAGTTCACTGATGGGTTTGGCACCACCCCAGTAGCCTGAATAGAATCTAAAAGGGGCAGAAAAAAACTGCTAAGGTCCCTTACTTGCTTTACTACTACTGTTTCTCCACTGTGATGTTTGCCTACTTTGTGCCAACCTGCTTTGGGGCCAGCCGACTATGGACTGACACCTCCACAAGTGTAAACTAAATAATCCTTTCTTATTGTTAACAATGCTGGCATGAACGTTAGTGTACAAATATTGTTCAACACTTGCATTCAGTTCTTTTGGATTTATACTTAGGTGTACAATTTTGGGGTGATATAATAGTTCTATGATTATGTAAGCTTTGAGAAACTGCTTAATTATTTTCTACAATCCCTACATCATTTTATAGTCCTTTGTGTACAATCCATGAATTGTAAACATTAATGGCTTATGTGAAATGATTAGATAATTATTTTACTTATTTTGTTAAAGGAAAATGGGAAAATCTTTATGATATCACATTCATGTAACTTCAAAAGATGGTCATTAATATCCCAAGGATATTGATATAGTCTAAGTAATTTTTCAGAGCTATAGGGCAAATACATTGCACAGCTATTATCTGAACATAAATTTGACTGGTTCCAACCACTAACCACTTGCCCTTGTGATGTGACAGGACTCAGGTGATTTATTTTGTAATTGTTCTGCTGGATTCATGGAATGCTAATTCCTTATATAAAATTTTAAACATTATTTTTTTTGGCAACTCTTCAATGCCGCATTAGTCTTAATGGGAATTTGGCAGCATGGTTGATGGAGCAAGTAGGTAGGTGATCTTTACATAAATCTACTGTGTTTGAGATAAAACTGAAACAAACAAAAAAAACACTTAAAAGACATGGATTAATTTCTATAAAACAGTTGTGTGTAGCATCTTTTTTTAAAAAAAGATTTTCTGGAAATTCACAACATGCTTATGAAGGAAAGGTATTTCTTCCAAGCAACTAAGATATAAACAGATCTATTTGGTAGATGACAAAGAAAAATATCCCTAAATTTTCTACCAAATATTACCTAACAGACATATGCACAGTTCCATCACTATCACTACCCTTAGTAATCTTTTCATTTTTCTGGGGGGAAAAGTAGAACATAAAGTTCCTGCTGAACCACAAGTTAAAGGTCAACATCAGTTCACTTGGGAAAAACACCCATAATGTTTGTATACACAGAGATCCATTAATAAGTGTGTATTTCCACGTAACACAAACACACAGGCATGTATATTTGAACTAAAAATTAGTAAATACTTTGATTTTAGTACTTAGATAATATAAATGAATGAGGTAGTTCGCAAACCTAACCACTTAGGATGACTTCAAGATTCTTGTCTCTTCTTACCCCTGAATAGTTCCTGATAGATTCGTCAGATAAATGCATTCCACCCTGTAGGGAGCCCTTGAGGCCACGGAGAAAGGGAAGTACAGGAGCAGGAGAAGGAGAAGAGAGTAGAGGAAAAGGAAGGAGGGAATGAAAAACAGAGGAAGGGAGCGTCCTTGCGAGGGGTGTGTAGGGTGGAACTGGCAAGCTGGTCAGTTTGGAACCACGAATTTTACCCACTAGAGCTTTCACAGACTTGCCCTGAAGCTGAGTTGCAAAATGGGTAATAATTTCCCGCCGGGCATTATTATTGGAATGAGTGAAGTCCCCGGTCTGACTAACATTTTCTTGGCCCCCCTTTTTTTGTTCACCACAAACATCTAACTCTTCGGTTCTTCTCAAAGCACCCTGAAATTCTTGCCCCTCCCATTCTTGATGTGCACTACCAAATTTAGGAGTTCTTGGTCTCTGCCCAGGCCAGCCTTGGATTTTAAAACCTTGTGTCTTTCAGAAACATCATTCAGTGTAGAGCTACCAGCACACAGAGTCCGGGAAGTGAAATGAATAATCTATGCAAATCCTGCACCACATGGCGGGGGGCTTATTCTGGAGCAGGCATTTTGTCATTTAACAAAACCTGTGTCTTTGAGGGAAGAAATGGTTTGGAGCAGTCATTTGAATTGAACTGATCCTTGACAAAGGAACAAAATAAGTTAAATTCTGAAAGGATTAGTTGTACAAAGGCAGGTATGTGCATTTAAACTGGAAGGGAGGGCTGGTAAGACATTACTGAAGACTAACACTGATTCCAGGAATGTATAAACAACTAAACTCGGGAAATGTCATTGCTAAACATTTAGTATCACTTCATTTTATCTCCCTATTTACATTATGTAACCTTTCATTTTATCTATTTACATATGAAATTTGTTCCCTTTTTTTGGTAGCAGGAATTGAACTCAGGACCTGTGCTTGCCAGGCAGGCACCCTGCCCATAACCCTAACCCCCAGCCTCATGAAATTGTCATAGGCACATATGACATTTTAAGTAACTTTCACAGGGTGACAGACAGACACTACAGTGAGCGTTATGTATCTGCCAGTGGAAACCCACTGGCAGAGTTAAGAACATTACACAAATTAGTGAAGCTTTCCTGATGGTATTTAACATTCCAGTGAGCTAAAGCTGTCCCTATGGGACAGAAGTACAACTAGAAAGGAGTACAGTTCCATGTGAGAGGCACTCCCCAGGTTCCACCGAGGCAAAGGGAATATTCCTCAAAATATCTGTCACCACCCATTGCTCATGAGGAAGCTTTCTGATTACAAAATCAAATTCCTAAATTCCCTGGGATTAGTACTGCAGTTCTCCAATGACAGAGAAATCTGCTAGTCCACAAAGGCTGATCATTGGTACTAAATTGATAAAAATTGGGCTTCTAAAATTATATACTTTGGGACTCTCAACTCAGAACAACCACCTCTCTTCTTTTCCTCCTGAATGCGTATAGCTACCTTAACATGGAGAAAAGATAATGAAGTTATTAATAAATAACAAATTAGTAATAGAATATACTTGTGATCATTCAGGGAATAAGGATAGAATATTATAATCAGCTATCAAAATGGTTCCTATAATTTAGATGCGAGAAAGGGAATCAATTTATTATTATTTTTCTTAAGAAAAAAGTGGAAATTTTAAACCCACTGGAACTGCAGTGATGGGAGACAACTATTCCCAGAAATACTTTTGACGGGAGTGACTATCCCCAGTGCGGGTGAGTGGGGAAAGCCAGCAGCTCTATTAGTCTAAGGCTTTAGTCATTGTTCGGGTACATCTCACTTCACATATATGGAAACTGCCTAGAAGCAAAACTAGTTCCCCTTTGCTGGTCAACCCTGGAGCCATGTGCACACACAGAGACAAAAATGTAAAAGTTGGAACTGGAAAAGATTTGGAATCAGGATTCTATTACTTGTTTATCTGGGCTGACCTTACAATGAGTTGCTTTTGGGACCTATCCTTTTTTTGTTTTGCTTTTTGAACTACCTAGTTCAGGCTGGTCTTGAACTCACTATGTAGCTCAAGAAGTTATGGTGACCCTCCCGCCTCAACCTCCTGAGTGCTGGAATTACAGGTGTGCACCACCATGCCCAGCCTACCTACACTATTTTTAGTTAACCCAAAACACAGTGCTCAGTATGGCTAAAACATATTTTTGATCATCTCCCTGTTAGAATAACAATGGCAAAAAAGATTTGATGGTCTCCTGTGGCTCATAATATAAAATCTGTTTGAAAGTATATTTACCACTTCCCTACTCCAAACCAAATATCAGTTCAGAAACAAATGTGTGGACTTTTTTCAATTAAATTGAAGTAAACCATGAAGTATAAAAAAGAAATAGAGGAAAAAATCATTACTTGTGGGTGGGTACATGTTCCCTGACAACTTGTAAATGTTCTAAAAATTAACATTATGCAAGTGTTTGGCACCATAAGGTGGCCACATCAGCTCTGGGAGATGAAAAGTTCATCCACGTGGCCATGGAATATGATGTCCAGATGGCAGGAGTGGGGTAGAGGGGATCCCACCCTGGACTTTTCCAGCCACTGATAGACAAGAAGACAAACTAATTCATCTACAGAACGGGAGTGTGTTACTAATAAGTGGATACAGATGAACAGAGCTTCTAGCACAGGATGCCTGACATAAACATTTGTGGAATATTCAGTTTTATTACTTGAAGAAACAGAGGAACTTGCAGCTCCCTGATGGACTTGGGCAAGGATATCTGGGCAAACCTCGGGGGTCCAGAGATGCTTGACCATGAGAAGCTGGAGAATCTTGATTGATTGGGTACCAACCTACTTTCTTTCACAAACATGCTGTTGGCTGTGCAGTGCTTTGCTGGGAAGTGGGAAAGGCTTTCTATGATGTGATAGCTTTGCAAATGGAATAAGCTTATGGTTTCATAAAGTAACCAAAACCCTGCAGTGAGTTGGCTGTGCTTCAAATTATTCACGGAAAGCTGTTTCCTTTCTGTGTACTTATGCCAAGGTGATTTTTGGTTCAGTCTATGAGTTATAATGAATTCTGGATTAGTAAAATCCAAATTTAAAGCATATTATGATGAAAGGATGTGTAATAAACAGCCAAAACACAAAAGCTAATTAGATCACCTGAGATATGAAGAATAATAAAGCTGTTGTTAGAGCAAAGAATTCATGAAATTGATTGCTGGTTTCTCTCTCTCTGTCTCTCTCTGTCTCTCTCTCTCTCCCTCTGTGTCTGTCTGTCTGTCTGTCTGTGTCTCTCTCTCTCTATGTCTCTCTGTCTCCACCTCTATTTGTTTCTCTGTCTGTCTCTGTCTTTCTCTGTCTCTGAAACAGGATCTCACTGTGCAGTTCAGAATGGACTTGAACTCACTTTGTAACCCAGGCTGGACACAAAATCACAGCAATCATCCTGTCTCAGCCTCTCAAGTGCTGAGATTACAGGTGTGCACCACCATGCCTGACTTGCCTTTTTCTTACTAGACAGAATAAAGGCCACTTCAAATTTCTACTATAGTTGCTAAAGTATTGCTGCATAATGATACCAAGTTACATAACATTTTCCACAAACTGCTAGCATTACTGAATAAAGGAATAAAAAGTCAAAATGCATCATAAGAGACTGAATTTTTTTATAATTTCAAATAATCTCTAAACCTAACTTCATAGAATACTTTTTGTTACTAAAAATCATAACAAGTATGTAAAGCCATTTCACTGTGCCATATTTGAAATCTAATCTGTATCCAGACACGCATAAATCTTCACTTTTTCTTTGAACCAAGAGATTTCTGCAACTGTGAGCAACGCTAATGCTTTTCAGTTGATCCTGATTAATCCTGCAGTTAGCGCATTTCAGATTTTAAATGATGAATAATGTCACAATAGTAGAATTTGGCTAGACCAGATCCTATGCAAAGAAGCAGCTTTGCCTTTTTCACATGTTTTCTTCATGCCTTGGTTACTTTTTTCTCATCGAGACAAAATACCTGATGCCTGAAATGAAGGAAGGAAAGGATTATTTATCTCACAGTTTTTGGAGGTTTCAGTCCATAGCTGGCTCCAAGGCAGGTGGCATGGCTGAGGGGCAGCCATTCATGGCAGCCACAAGCAAGAAGAGCAAAAGGGGCAAAAAGGTAGAGCATGCCTCCTTCCCTCCCTTAGATTGTATACAGCACCCGTCCCCGGGTGAGTGTAGCCTTCACACTGTCAGTCCCAGCACTAGACCATGAACCAATCACACATACTAGATTCAGCGACCTCCATGACTGCATAAGGCTTTGGAGGGGCATCCAGACACAAACCTTAGCACTTCACAGATAGGAGATACTGGATTATGATGGTGTTATGGTTTGTGTCTATGCCCCCCCCCCCAAGCCTCATGCAGTCATGGTGGAGCCTCCAGTGTTCGTGATTGGTTCACACTGAGATTAGCAGTGTGAGTGCCGCACTCGCCCAGATAGAGCTGAAACCTCGATTGCTGAGAAGGAACAGAAAAATGAAAAAGATGGCCTGGGGGCATCCCAGGGAGCAGTGCAACCCCAGCCTTTGTAGCCACAGAACTGCCAAAGTGAGAGATTTTGCTCAGAGGAGAAAGCCACAGAGTGTCGTGTTCCAGAATGGTGGTGGAGGCCACATGAGGTTCCAAACGGTGGTGGCTGCACCAAGTTCCAGAATGGCGGTGACGTAGAGAATCTGTTCCTCACAATCAGGTTCAGATTGCCCAGTGATCCAGGCACTCCATCTCTATGGCCAAGAGAGGAAAGCCTGGCTGCTGCTCCAGCTGGCAGCAGACCTTGATGGCATGCACATGGCACTGGCTTTAGGTGCATGGAGAATGCATGAGTTCTGAGGTTAAGGCAGCTCCCACTCTGATTTCAGAGGGTTTGTTAGGCCAGCGAGTGTGGTCCTGAGGGGGCAATGTGTGAAGATGTGAGGGTGATGCCAAAGGTGCAGTGCAGAACCCAGAAGTTTGGAAAAACCTGGAGTGTGGATTGTGTAAGGACACCTGCAAGGAGAGAGCAAAGCCAGTTCCAGAGAGAAGCCATGGGAGCTAAAACCACTGGAAATGCCACAGGGGTGGAGTCACTCAAGCCTTTTGGAGCTGGCAACCAGATTGCTTCAGATGCTGAGCATGGAACTCCAGGACTTAATGTCTGCCCTTCTGGATTTTGGACTTGCTTTGGTCCCAATACTTTGTATCCTATTTGTACCCTTTGGAATGGTAATGTTTATCTTGTGCCATTGTATGTTGGAAGTGTTTAACTTTGTTTTCATTTGTACATGGGCTCACAACTTTGCCTTACATCTTGGAGAAGACTTGGACTTTTTAGCAATGCTGAAATGGTTAGGCATTTGGCAACTCTGGGAGATGGACTAAATGTCTTTTGTGTAAAGGATGTGCATGAGTCTATGGGGTTGCCAGGGGTGGAATGTCATGGTTTACATCAGTACCTCCCCAAGCCTCATGCAATCATGGACACAGCCAAATCTAGTGTTTGTGATTGGTTTATTGTTTAGCAATCTGGTTGGTGGTATAAGTGCTACGCTCTCCCAGTGTAAGTGCAGAAGAAAGTGTGTCTTTCTCTCTTGCTGGCTCATGCTTGTTGTTTTATGGTGGCCCTGCCATGCCACTCTGCCATTTGGAGCCAGCTGAGTAGGGACTGAAACCTCCAAGAACTATAAGAAATAAATCTTTCCTTCCCTAACTTTGGGTGTCAGGTATTTTGTCTCAACAATGAGAGAGAAAATAACTAAGACAGATGATAAGAACCCAGGGCTCCGGAATTAGGTTCTTATTTGGATATCAGCTTAGGTACTGATCAGCTATGCTACTGAACAAACACTGATTATTATCTATGTTTCAGTTTTCTTACCTATAAAATAGAAACAGTGATAGTGCTTACTATCACTCACAGGGCTACTGCGCTGAAAAATACATCATGGACATGATCAGTAAATCACCACCATTAGTCACTGTCATTATCATCATAGTGCTTTTGCTTCGCATTGCTAATCATGAAGCTCAGACTCACAGATATAACTGAATTTAAAAGATCATTATTTGATATTATGATTACCGGAAACTGAATATGATAAGAGTAATATTTTTATAAGAAAAACAATGAATTTAGCTTAAACACATAGGTGTTTTGAATACAATATAAGTACACCAGTAAAATTTGATATTTTAAAATGTATATTAATTATAAAAATTAATCAGCTCTAGCATTTCCATACAAACATGCGGCACAATCCTGCTGCATCAGAGTGAGACGTACACGTTATTGCTCTGCTGGAATACACAGTTACTGGGATCCCAATCTCTCAGCAGCACTAAGGACCTAAAGAGACAGAGTCAAAAATAAAAAGGGCTTATTTGGAAAAGGGAGGAAAAAGAGAAGAAAGACAGTTATTCTGGAAGAGTAGGAGCTATCAGAAAGCTAAATATCCCCCAAGCCCTTGTCCCTGGCTTTATAAATTTTGGATTAGTGATGATTTTCCATCCCCCAGGTGGGCACCTGGACATTGATGCCAGTTGATTGGCTCTCTGGCTGTCTTTACCCTAACCTGTGCCCCTCTGCCTGCATTCTCTTTGACATTTGATGCCTTCCTGTCCCTTTATAATGGATAAGGACATGAGGAGAAGCCTTATAGAAAGGTAGCTCAGAGTTACGGGTTAAATAAAGGAGACGTGTGTATCTGGTATAACCAAGGTTCAAGAGAGAATACGTATATACATAGCCATAGATGGGTGCGTGACTCTTTTTCATACAAGCAAGGGTGCTTAGTGGTTGTCCTTTGTCTGCTTTGCATGTTGTCAGAGGTGGGGAGAGGGCTGATTACCCTGGTCTTCTCTTTCTAGCTTCCTCCAAGCTTTGGTAACTCTTTCCGATCAATTCTTATGGCAGTTTTGTTACCTGGCACCTTTCTGGATCTGGTGTCTTTCTCCTTCCTCATCTTTCTAATTGCTCTAACTGTAGAGTCTAATTGTAAAGGTGAAAGGTGCTTTAGTAAGATTCCCTATATTTTTTTTTAAAAGAAAGACCACCTTTTTCCTACCTAGGGGCCAATTTTTCCCTAGAATTTGATTGTATCTAGTCTTCCTACTAACTTTCCCCTCAAACTTTTGTTTATTTATTTTATTTATTTATTTATTTATTTATTTTTTTGATACCAGGGATCAAACTCGTGACCTCACACTTGCCAGGCAGGCGCTTATGCCACTGAGCTAAATCCCCAGCCCTTCCCCTCAGACTTTTAAACAAAATATAAAAATCAAAATATATTACATCACATGCCACTCAAGTGTGGCATTACAACACTAATTTACAAGTAATACATCTTTAAGATAATTTTATGAAACTATAATTTCATTCATATAAACAAGACTTTTGGTAAATTAACTCTGTCACGTTAGTTAGGTTCTCTCAACTGATTAAAAGCTCTCTAGGGCATCGTGAAGATTTTCAACAAGAATGCATGTTCTGCTTATGTACTGTATGAAATATATTCTTAAATTCTTCTAATACAGATTTATTTATAGTATAATTAAATATAGCCAAAATAAAATTTGTTCTGGATCCTAAAGGAGTTGATAACCGACTACAAATGTGTAGTAGGGACCCTAATATGCTAAACATTATCCTGAGAGAGGCGATCCTGACCCATTACATGTTGTTAAACAAAGTTCACAGCAGGGTTTCTGTTTGGACTGGCCTCCTGGGGCCAGACAAAATGTAGTCACCTGTGTTAAGTGCTACAGGATGACACTGAAACACTCAGGAAGCAGGCCCCCAAGTGGGCTAGTTTTTCCTGAAAACAAGAGATTCAGAGCAACCAATCAGAAAGAGCCCAGTCTTCCAAAATCCTCATAAAGGGCACTTTAACTAATCAATCTGCTTTCGCTTGTTTGGATTTTGGTTTTGGATTGTTTATCTTTCTTTGTTCCTTGTAGGAAAAAAAGGGAGGTGGAGAAGGCTTTTGCTTGAAGCTATACAGTCTTAAGCAGACAGAGTAACCTACTCAGGATTAGCTTTAGTGGCCACACTGGGTGGGCTGGGGGCTGGTAACTTCCCATTTATTACAGACAGTTAAGTTAGGCAGAAATACTGTAGGCAGTCAGGACTAAGCCTTGAAGGAGTCAGTGCAAAAGATGAAAACAGATTACATCTGTGGCTGGAGGCCTATCTGTTGAAGGTCAAGATACAGTTGAAATGACCAGGCCTATCTGCCTCCCCAAGGGGTAGCCAATATACTAAAATTGTTATCACCTGGTCCATCAGCGTCTAGCTAGACATCAGTCACCCAAGTGGGTGACCCACTGAATTAATATTACCTAAGCAGCTGTACTTGTAATCTTACTGGTTGATCACAGTTTTGACTTCATGACTTTGTACTCACCTTGTGATTTTGCTCTGTAAAACTTCCTTTGTGGAGTGGGGTCCATGGCAACCCACTGTTGGGTCCCCTTCTGTCTCCCAGGAGCTAGCTCAACAAATTTTTCCTACTCTTAACCTCCATTGTTGCTTAGAATTCATTCTTTGATGCCGGAGTCCAGCTGCGGCAGGGCTAGGGTTTCCCAAAGGTGGACAGGGAGTCGGCGAGTGAGAGACAGAAAACACTGCACACCAGTCCGTGAGTGAATCTGAATCCACTTTATTTTTTAGAAGCTGGAATATATATATGCTAACCTTGGCAGCAACCCCCAACCCCAAGCAGGAAGCGCCCCAGGCTCAGTAGGTGTTAATTAACTCTTTTCACCTTTGTAACATCTCAATCTTGTTACTTAGTTAGCTTGGGAAATGTAAGCCGAAGCACCTGGATGCCTGCAGGAGGAAGAGATGTGTGAGGCTATTATGCCACTCCCTACATTGTTTCCTTTATCACTTATGGGAGTATGGCAGTTCCTGTGAGAACAGCGCCTCTCTTAGGTCAAGGACTCTTCATATGAACCCAACCAGGCCTTACCCGTCATGGGCCTGCAGGACAGCAATTGGTCCTGTGCCTGTCTTAGGTGGCTGGTGGCGTAACATATGTGTCCTAGTTGCCCGTCTTTGGCTGCCTGTAGGACAGTGCCTGTCTTGGGTCAAGGACTCTTCATATGAACCCAACCAGGCCTTACCC
>PVLA01016826.1:0-19415 GCA_004027455.1 Hydrochoerus hydrochaeris
CAAAGTTGGAGAGTTGGGAAAGAACGGGGAGGTAGGTGACCCTGGGGAGAGGTTTTGGTGCCAAGATGACAGTTGTGAGTGACCTGATCAATGACACTTTCTGAAGAGGGATGAGAAATGATTGGAGTTAGAAGTTTGTGTAAATTTGAGTGCCCACATGAAAGCAGTTGTGTAAATTAGTGATGACGTTTGTGGCCTGGTGATCTGGGAGGAGAAACTGATCCCTGGACAATCCTCCCCTGAGTGTTTTGATTACAGGTAAGTTTGTGAATGAGTTGGATTGTGTGGGTGAACATTGAGGCAAGGGCAGGGCGCTTGGGATAAGGGTGAGAAGATGAGAACAGCAGGTCAGGATTATAAGAAAATTGAGAGTAAAGAATACAGTTTTAAACCTACAGGGGATGGTTATGAAGATTGGCTGTCAGGGTACATGGACCCGAGAGCTCAGGAAAAGCAGTGTGGCTGGTCACCATGTTGATAAGGAAAGAGTGTCCTTCCTGAGATATCCAGTGAACTTGGGCACTGAGAGAGACACCTTGATGAGGGCCGTGAGCCCCAATTCCAGTCAATCCTCTTCATCAGTGATGCTGGGAAGGTTGACAACAGGATCTCCTGTGAGTGCAGGGAGGTTGAGGTTTACTCCTTCGGTGTCCTTTTTGTTTGCATATGGGACAGGGTCCTGGTAGTGGCCACGGGCTAGGACACACTGCTGCTCAGCATCCTTCTTTGCTGCCCTTGAAGCATAGTTCTGGCTCAGGTTTACAGGTTTTGGCCTGTATTTTATTTTCAGCCCCAAATGTCACAGACAAAAGTTATCGGTTAAGCTTAGCTCAGAGTTTAGCTTTTTCTAGATCATTTTGTTTTTGTTGCTCTTCTGTGTGATTGAAGACACAGAAAGCCACATCTAGGAGATTTCCCTGTGGCAACTGAGGGTCAAGATCTGACTTCTTAAATTTGGCTCAATGTCAGGTGCCGTTTGGGAGATAAAATGGGAATTAATAAAGATTATCCCTTTGGGTGAATGAGTATTTACTTCTGTAAATTTGGTGAGGGTCTTAGTGAGATGAGTTAAAAATTCAGCAGGATTTTCATTGGCTCATTGAGACTATTCCTGAAATTTTTGATAATTATTCTGTGTATGCAAAAATTTTTGGAGACCTGTTAGAACATGATCAATCATTTGGGCTATGCACTGTGAGCCGTCAGCTGTGGGCTGATAATGCCATTGGGAATCATCATTTGGCACCACAGCTGGCCCTCTGGGCTATTGCAGCAGCATCAACCTGGTGTTTTGGGCCTGCTGCTGCGTGGGCTGCCTGCCAGAGTTCCACTGTCTATTGTGAAAAAGGGTAGGTGTGAGAATAACAGAAAGATCTTTGTGGGTCAGATCATAGGATTGGGTAACAAAGTGAAGTTCTTTGATATAATTATGGAAATGCCAGGCTGAGCCAGGCAGAGCTTGACACGGGTGGAAATCATCACTGTCTTCCTAGGACCCTGAGATACACATTAGTTTGATTATTTGTGCTCACTCTATTTTTGTGATGTGGACATTCATAGTTATAAATTTCCCTTTTAGGACTACTTTCATTATGTTCCATAATTTCTGGTATGTTGTACTGGAATTATCACTTTGTTCTAGAAACTATCTTATTTCTTCCTTGATTTCTTCTGGAGCCCGTAGTTCAGCTTGCATAATTTTTGTGTTTTTTGCCATTGATTTCTAACTTGAATTCACTATGATTTTATAATAGACATGGTATAATTTCAATTCTTTTACATTTGCTTATCCTTGCTTTGTTGGCTAGTAGATGGTCTCTTTTGGAGAAAGTTGAGTGCTACTCAAAAGAATGTGAATTCTATTGTTACTGGGTGGAACAGTATAGATATATATGGAATCCATTTGTTTGAAGGTTTTGTTCATGTTTTTTGACTAGTTGATCTGTTTGTGTTAGAGGAGTCCCACAATATAATTCTGAGAACTTTTGGAGTGCTGGTATTGTGCTCATTAATTTCTTTAGGTTTTTTTTTTCATAAAATTATCCTTTCTTCCATCAACTTTGATAGAAATTTTTGCAGGATACATCCACCTGGGTTGGAAATTGTGTCCTTTTAGGGCTTGAAACACTTAGCTCCAAGTTTTTCCAGCTATCAAGGTTTGTGTTGAAGGGTCTGCTGTAATTCCGGTGCGCTTTCCTTTATGAATGATCCATTGCTCTTGTCTAATAGCTTTTAAGGCTCTGTTGTCATGCTGGATTTCTTGAATTCACATGGCTCCAATGGATAGGAGAGAAGTTATTTTCTGATTGTTGCTATTTGGGGTTCTATATACCTCACTGATCTGTATTTTAAATTATTTTTCCTTATTTGGGAAACAGGATTCTTTTGGTCACATGTGCTGTCTCATGATTTTTCACTAATTCCAATTAATCTTTGATTAATCTTTTTTCTTTTCTTTCTTTTTTTTTTCTTTTTGTACTGAGAATTGAACTCAGGACCTTGCATTTGCCAGGTAGGCACTTGTGCCGCAGAGCTATATCCCTGGCCTAGGTCTTCTTGGTTTCATCTAGGAGCTTTGAGATCTGTTTTTCATGTTCTCTTGTTGTTTTTAAGTATCTCTCATGAACTGGTCACCAACAGCAGCCCTGTCTTCCAGTTCAGACACCCTGTCCTTATATTGGTCCATCACTTCTGCTGTCCATTCACTTAATTAAATTTTTAATCTCCTGAATTTCTATTTGGTACCTTTTTATGGACTCTCATTCTTTTCTATGCTGGTCAGTCATGTTTTGTATTATTTTGTTTAGCTCCACTGGGTTTTTTAAAGTGTCTTAAGTAGACTTACTGGTTGCTTTGTTTATTTGGCCCAATATCTGTTCACTTACCTCTTCTATGAGCTTAGCAAATGTCTTATTGATCAGCTTTCGCTATCTTCCCTGATACTATTGCACATGATTCAAATGTGTGGAGTGTGTGGCCTTTTGTTTCCTCTCCTTCAATGCCCCCTGGATCAACCATGGATGAATTGGAGCTTTCAGAGACATTTTGTTGGCTTCTCCTCTCATGTTCTCACTTTCTTGCTGTGTTTCTCAGGGTTTGTGCATTGATGATAGTGGAAAGCTTTGTTTCTGCTATGGAAACCTCTTTAGTTAATGTCTACTTTTCAGTGAAGTGTTTGGGCATAGCTAACCGTTGGCCTTTGCTTCTGTCCTAGGATCCAACCACCTCCATTTCATTGAGGTAGAAGGTTGCAGTTCCCAGTTTCCCAGAAACAGGCCACAGTATTGTTAATGACCTCAAGGCAATCCAGATATTAGTATCCCAGGAAAATCAATTAATACCAACATCTGTGTCATCTTGGCTATAATAATAAAATCAGCACAATTATAGCATCAAATACAAACCGAATATTGACAAACCCTAAGGACCAATAAAATGCCATCCTTAACCATAGAAAAGAGATTTATAATTATAGTATGAATACTAAGACAAAGCAAATATTGACCTACACAAATATTTACTACGTAGAACAACTGTACCTCTATGAACAGCAGAATAACATTCAACAGCAGTAGTATAACGATCAATAGCTATCTACAGATTCATAAAACTTAGTAGTTATAGTAGTCAAGGTAAAGGGAGTAGAGAACTGGTTAGTGAAAAAAGTACTATTTTAAAAAGCAATAGAATGTGAGAAAGAGGAGAGAAAATTGAGTCCTCATTAGGAGCAAAAGGAAATTGTGGTAACAGTCACAGGGAAACAACAAAAAAGAAAAGGAGGAAAAAGCTAAACCGAGAACAAAAACAGGAAATAAAAGGAAGAGAAGAAAGAGGAAAAAATTGCAAAGGAAAAAGAGAAAATAATCTAAAAGAGAGGAAAGGGCTCAGCCTCCAAAAAATCTGACATAGAAAAGATAAAAATAAAAAAAAGAAAAGATAAAAATAATACAAAATAGAAAAATTTAAAAAAGACTGCGTTAAAGAAAAAAATGACCCATTATTGAATAAATAGTTTCTTTTCAAAATCTGCAGTCTTGGGATCCAGAGACACTCAGGATTTTCTCCACTTAGGTTTCTTTTCTTTTCTTTTCTTTTCTTTTTTTGAGACAGGGTCTCACTGTGCAGTCCAGGCTGGCCTCGAACTTGCAGTGATCCTTCTGCCTCAACCTCCTGAGTGCTGGTGTGCACCACTGCACTTGGCCTCCACTTAGTTTTTAAGACCTATGGTTTTTTGAGGTGTCATAGCTGCATCCAAAGCCCTTCTGTCCACTCCCCCCAGAACCATGGCTACTGTCCAAGCCAAGGCATGTCCTTACTCCCACTGGTGTTCGGGCAGTGGGCCATCCTGCTGGACTCCCCTGGGTGTAGGCTGTGGGGCAGGGATATAACTGGGCCGTTGATCCTAATGACCATAGTCATGGGGTCTAGATGCTCCTTTCTCTCCCTGGCATTGCCACCTCCAGGATGAGGGTAGTTGGTTATTCCTTCCCTCTGGTGCCCCACGCTATGGAGATATAAAGTGTAGCAGCAGCTTGGAGCTGGTGGGTGACAGTGACCTTGCCTCAGGACGCCCTGCACATGCAGTGACCCACTGGTTCCTGTGGGGAAGGGTGCAGCGTGTCCAGGGCAGGTATGTTTGCTCTCACACGCATGTATGCTCACTTTAAATGTGGGGTTGTGTCCCATGAGATCTTTATCTAGTTTGTTCAAATTATTCCAGCTTTGGCTGCTGGAACTCTTTCAGCTGAGCCCTGTGTCCCTTTACCACACTGACCATCATCCACGTAGGCATTTGCTTTGTTCTCATTTGCTAGCACTTCCTAACTTCAGGCACTGTGAGAGGCGCCGGCCAGATCCTGTGTCTCTCCCGCTTCTGTCCTTCAGTCACCTATGTTTCCGAGGAGCCCTGATTCCTTTGATTGGGATATAGATAGTACTGGAAACCGGAATCTGGCTGCTGGGTGTGCTCAGAATACACAGTGACCAAGCTCCTCACGATTCTTATGCACCCCACAGCTGGCGAGCCCTTCTGAGGCATCCCTGGATGGTCCAGCCATGGAGAGGCACAAACACCTCATCTGGAGGTTTAAGGTTACTCTCTGAGACTCTGGAATCTTCCATGGGCCTCCAAAAATTTCATGCTTTTGTTTTCCCTGAGGATCATCATTTCTTGAAATATGGTGTTTGGTGGGAAGAGGAAGAAACAGAGGGTTTTTTTTTTTTTGCCTTTATTTGCTTTTTTTGTTATTTACAGTGCTGGAGGTCCTACCCAGAGACTTCAGCCTGCTAAGCAAGCGCTGTGCCACACAGCTCCACCCTCAGGCCTCATTTGATTGTGATTTGAATCACAGGAACGTGTTACCCATTCAGAAGCAGAATTTTAAATCAAAATAATGAACAACAATAAACTGAGAGTGACTCGGAGAGTGGACACTCAGAAATATAAGCAAGATGTTCAGTTTATCTGGGTATTTCAGCTGCAGGGCAGGTTCAACAACCTTCCTCTGTCAAGAGGCAGATGGTCATATTTTCAGCTTCACAGCCGAAAACTCTCACAGTGACTCAAGTCTGCTGCGAGAGCAGACTCACAGCCAGAGACAACACAGATCTGTGCGTGCACACGCGGGACCCAGCAGCACAACTTACAAAAGCAGAAAGTCTGTGAATGAGTAAGTCCAGCAAGACAAACAAGTGCTTTGCACCTGGGAAGAAACCTCTCCAGTGCTAAGTGATGCTTTGGGACCCGCACCTCACTGCTTTTTAGGATGTGCAGGAAGGTTCTGCAGACAAGAACTGCTCACTCTTGTATGATTTGTTGGGGCTTGATTTGTTTCCTTGATGTGAACAATTTTTACCCTAGATTAAGACTCATTCTCTTTGATATCTGAACTGTAACTGGTATCCCAGAAAGGTACTCTCCAAGGTATGCTGGGAGAAGATATATTCATGAATTCCAACTAAATGTGCACAGCAGCAGTAGTAGTCAGAAATGGTGGTCGCAAACAACAGAAACTGACTTTGACCGTGAGAAATAAAATAGGATGTGTCAGCAGTCTGTCTGGGGGGCAGAAAAGTGACACAGGGGGCCAGGTATACATGGGGTAGACTACACAAAGGAACAGACTGGGCCGGTGCTCGTAAGGATGCAGACAACACTCCCCATCCTGTTCCTGGGGTCCCTGCATTGGAGTGAAGTCCTGTGGACAGGCTCTCCTGGACAGTAGGGAGCCACAGGATGCCCCCTGTTGCTGCAGAGATGGAGAAAGAGAGAGACAATGTGGACTCTTCCATTTTCATGCTCTGGGTTACCACTACTCCCCCGAAGAGCTCATATCATGGTATAGCACATTACCCCAAAGCAAGATCAGGTTGCAGAGGAAAAAGATAGTCCAAAGTGTCACTGTTCACAGCAACACTCATGGAGATTTGACCCACCCTTCAGAATGCCATGGGGTGCCTGCAGGGTGCCATATTGTGCTTCACCAAGGCTAAGCTATAGGTCAGGTCCCAGGGGCCAAAAAGTGTTCTGCGATCAACTGTCCACTCTCTCATTTCCTTCCAAATCACTGGGTCTCTGGGTGACTTCATCCCCTGGCATCAGGCAACCTCTGGAACTCAAATGGGGTGACATATTCTGGGGTCACTGAGATTAATTTAGTGGATCACAATCTTCATTTTTGAATAAAAATTTCTAAATGAGAAAGAAAAGATCAGCGAGCCCTGCACTCAGTAAGTGAAGGTGGCGTTTTTGTTTTCAATGCGTGCATCTGTTTTGGACCATGATGCAAAATGGATTCATACTGTTGGATGTGACCCCAACATGGCACCTACAAGGATAGCTCGTGACTCATATCTGTGGGCTTGGATCCATGACATAATCTCTCTGGGCTTCATGGTGCTCACGTGAAAAGTAAAACTAACAAGGCCTTTTTGTTTCAGCTTGTCACACTAATGAAACAATATGATGTTTACCCATGTGTGTCTTATTTAGTTCACTAATGAGTATGTTCTCAAAGGTGCATCCATTTATAAGGCCAGTCTTGGAAAGTGAAATGCTCTAACTTGCTGACGCACTGTTGTGAGATCATACAACTTAGCTGCAGTTCACTTATGTGTTGGTTACAACGCTTGTTTATCCCTGCAGATGGGAGGCAGGGAGGTTTGTTTATCTCCATTTTGGGGCTTATGGTCTCTGGAGAGTCATTTAGCTGCTTTGTACAAAAGATAAGACTGGTAACAAGCCGAGCAGTTCTGATTCCTGGCCCTGGCTACACAATGAGTGTTATGTTTTTTTTTCAAAATCACACACACACACATACACACACACACACACACACACACAAGTCATGGGTCATGGGTGATCATCCTGGGTGGAACTTAAAGCTCCTGTCAGCTCTCCTGGGCACAGGAAGGGCAAGGAAAGCCAGCAAAGGAAGGACAGGGTAGAATTCTGGCTTCACTGTCTTTTAGTTCCTTGCTTTTGTCACCAATTTTAGAGATCACCATAGCTATCAGTTTCTCAGTAGCATTGCTCTGAGCAAAGGCTGCCCCGCATTCCAGAGCTATGAGTCCATGGTACTGGCAACCCAAGTTGTTTGGAGGGAACTTAGAGGAGACTTTCGTCTGAGTCAAACCAATTGAACTTCGATCCTTCCCTTGAGTCTGTATATAGGTTCGATGGGCAACCTTGGACTTCAGAGTGCCAAACTCCACCCTCAGCAAGGGAATGGTGACTACGTTCTGAGCATGCGTCCTCAGAAGAACCAGGACCTTTGCACCTACCACTACACCTTTCCCTCCTCCAGCCACACCATGCAGCTCCTAACTTAGTTTTCTGGTGCAATAGAGAAGCAGAAGAAAAGAGAAAGTGAAAGTGGCCATGTATATGAGGGTGCTAAGAATAGAGGAGCCCACAGCCCATTTGAGTCTGGCTGTGTCCTTCACCGAATTCAGAGAGGGCCGAGGGTTCTATGACCTCTGATGGGAAGTGGCACATGGGGCAGGCATTGATGACGTGTGAAGAACTGATTGGAATTTTCTTCTTGAGCAAACAGGAGAGAAAGTAACAATTGGGGCCAAAGGGGAAGAAAGAGAAAGTGGCTGTCAGGGTAAACATTCCCGCCTTGACCTTCTGCCATGGAAGAGCGTAGCCATAACTGTACAATAATTTATACTAGGACAAGAACCTTTCACTAACCTTCCTGCCTCTTTATCGTGTGATCATCCCTAGTGCTTCCCTTCCGGTCTCCACGTTTAGCTGTCTCCAGAACAAACTTTCTCCTTTGCAAAGCCTGCCATCTCAGGGCTTGGTGTGCCACACTGTGCAAGACCAGCCCAGTCTGATAGTAAGAGATCGAGCCAGGGGATGTGACTCAACCAGCCCTGGCTGGATGCTTTTGTCACTGAGACATACAGAGAGACCACAGGAAATTAGTGCTGTAGGGAAGCACCCAAACTGGGGTGCTGACTCCCTTCTGGGTTGTGTTTCTGGCCCTCAGGCCTTTGCTGGAGAGAGCAGAGCTGCCGGTCAGCACCAGTCTGCTTCTAGCTTAGGCCATGGGCAGGGAGAATGCAATCCTCCAGCAATACCCTAAAATGTGTAGGGTCACTTAACTCAGTACATGAAAAGAATGTGTAATGGCCAGGACATTTGGATGGAGGAGCCAATTTGAGCAAAATGAGTCCTTCACGATGAAGACATCAGGCCGTGTTACGATGTCCACAGAGGAGTCAGGCGTCCCAGCAGGGACTGGAGCACAGTAGGGAGTCCTGGCACTGCTATCCATCCTGCCTCTGTCCCTGTCTGGTGAAAGCTCCTTTCTTTGGCCCCACAGACCTGATTCCCAGTAGATGGTGGAAATTGTCTTCCCTCCATGATTCTGGAGTTTCTCTTTTTCCAGGGAAATAGATTTGTGGGACTTAAATACTGGATTCTACAAGGGGCTTAATGACTCAGTTTGGGTACCTGTCCTGCCCTGATCTGATTACTTTTAATATTATCAACTTCTGTTTTCAATAATGCTAGCAGTATGAACAATCCTAATTGTGTGTGTATGTGTGTGTGTGTGTGCTCACGCATGTGTGCACTGGAAGATGCAGTGTAGAGGGGGGAACAAAAGCATTGTATGTTTTAGGTGAGGTAATTACAGGGAAGGAAATTGAGCAAATGAAGTAATTGTGGCCAATATTGTTGGAATATTACACAACATGTCTCTCTACAAATTCACATATCCAAGTGAATCCACTTCCAAATAGATGCTCAAAGAATTGAAAGGATCTTCAACTAATGGTGCTAGGCAAACTGAACATATACATGTACTCTCACTCAAAAAAAAAAAATCAACTCAAAATGGGTCAGGCCTTAAGACGAGACCTGAATCTTTGAAAATATAGAAGAAAGCAAAGGAGAAATTCTGAAAGATATTGGTAAGCACAATAATTTCCTGAGCAGGACTCTGGTAACTTAGGATTCAACAGCAAGAACTGATGAATGGATTGCAACAAATCAAAGAGCTTTGGCACAGCAAAGCAAACAGTGATGACACACTCTTGAAATGAACGGAAGAAAATCTTTGCCATGTGTTTATCTGACAGGACTAATATACAGACTACACAAAAATCTCCCAAAAGTTAAAGCCAAAAGAACAAATAATTCAATCAATAAATGAGCAGATGAGCTGAACAGATACTTGTGAAAAGATAAAGTACAAATAGCCAATAAATACATGAAAAATGCTTGCCAAAGCTCTGGCCATCAGAGAAATGCAAATCAAAAATTGAGATTCAGTCTCACTCCAGTAAGAATGGCCATTATCTAGACACTAAAACGCAGGTGGGAGGGGATGTAAATTAATATAATCACTCTGGAAATCAGTATGAAGATTCCGCAAAAAACTAAAAGTAAAGCCTGGCATAGTGGTGCACACCTGTAATCCCAGCATTTGGAAGCTGAGGCAGGAGAATCACTAATGAGTTCAAAGCCAGCCTGCACTGTCTGAAAAACTACAAAATGAAAATACAACAACAAAAACTAAACTAAAAGTAGAGCTACCATACGATCTGGCTATGCCACTCCTTGATACGTGCCCAGAGTAGCATACTATAGGGATACCTTGATACCCTCACTTACTGGGGTACTACTCATAATACCTTAGGCATTGAATCACCTCAATGCCCAGCAGCAGATGAATGGATGAAGAAAATGGAGCGTATACACACAGGGGAATATTACTCAACTACAAGGAAGAGTGAAATCATGTCATTTGCAGACAAACAAGTGAAATTGGAGATCACCATGTTAAGTGTATTAAGTCAAACTTGGATAAGTATCACCTGTTTTCTCTAACATGTGGAAACTAGAAGGGAAAAAAGACTACATGAAAGCAGAAGGGAGACTATAAAGAAAGGGGAACGGGGCCATAGGAGGGGATAAGAGAGGGCAATGAGGAGAGTAGATACAACCAAGTCTACTATTGCCTGTAAGAGAAAATCCTATGAAACTATCATTTGGCAAAATCAATAATATGTACTAGTAATAAGAAATTAAAAGCAGAGCCTGGAAAAGATATTTGCACATCAACATTCATAGCAGCATTGGTCACTACTGCGGGAAGCAACTCCAGTTTCCATTGGTGCATGAATGGATAAACAGAATAGACACCCTGGAGATTATCCAGCCTTACACAGAATGGGAATTCCAGCGCGTGTTATGACTTGGAAGCACCCGGGGGAAATCATGCGAAGTGACACGAGTCAGTCAGCAGGGGACAACACAGTATGATTCCACTTATATGACTCACCTAGAGTAGTGAAATGCACAGAAAAGAAAGCAGACTGTGGTGACAGGAAACCAGAGGAGGTAAGGGGGACATTGTGGAGCGTTGTGGGGATGATTGGCAGTGATTGTCACCTAAAGGGGGATGGACTTGATGTTACTGAATGATGCCCTTAGAAATGGTCCCTGCTCTTTGTCTCATTTGGGACCCTGCATGGCTCTCTCCCACCTGCTCCCCTTAGATTACTCTTTGGTGAAATGATCAGAAATCTGCTCCACCATTGAGACGCTGGCCTCTACACTCAGTTACATTCTGGTGGTGTTTCTGGGGCAGCTTCCTTTCTTAGCTCTTCCTGGACACAGCTCAACCTTGATCTCGGAGCTGAACATTTAGGCCCCATGTGTGGCCACTTGAGCTGTGGCTCATCTCTGAGGGCACAGATCTCTGCCCAAAGAGTTCCCTGCTGCTCTGCAACCCATATCCCTTGGGCTGCAGTCACTCCCCACAGCAATTACAGAGAAAAAGAAAACAAAAAGCAAGCAAATAAAACAAATTTTAAATGCCAGAAAAACAAAAACACCACCAAAAAAACATAAAATAGGACCCCCTTAAGGGCCTCCCTCAGACAGGCTAGAGGTTTAATGCTGGCTCCATTATTTTGTAAGTCACAGGATGTCTTCTAGACCGGTGGTGGGGAACCTATGGCACGAGTGTTATTTTTCTTTTAAGACAAAATATGTTAATGTATGAGTTGTGTTTTCTAAACTGAAACCTCAGTGTCCAGGTTTCATTGCTTCAGGTTGCAGTCTGGGCCTTTCCCTCTAAAAGGCTCACCATCAGTGGTCCTGACCTTACCTCCCTCATTTATAAGATAGGGCTTTGTGGGGGTGGTTCTGAAGATTAACTGAGACTTCTGGGTATTTTTCCTTTCCGGTCCTATTTGTAGAGCAGGCCACTCATGTATCACAGGGTAACGATCTTCACATTGGAGTCCACGTTACAATGGAAACAAAACCAACCACCCCAAGTCAGTAATGACACTGCTTCAGAGGCTGGAGAACTGGGCAGGAAAGGGGCCTCTTGGCCGCTTTCAGGTTGAGTGGCTCCTCTTGTGTGACACTGTGCGGTCCTTTGTTATTCTAAGGGAGTCAGACATCTCCCTCCAAAAAACAAACCCCAAAACACTCAAAAAACTCATGAATCTTCCGGCATCCAGGAATTTGCAGACTTCTTGGATGAGTCCAAGAATGAGTGTAAAAAACAAGAGTGTTGGGGCTGGAGATTTAGCTCGGTGGTGTACATGCCTACCTGGCAAGCACAAGGTCATGAGTTCAATCCTGATATCACACACACAAAAAAAGTGTTTAAAAATCACCTGTGTTCCATTCATAGTGGGCAATGATCTGCTTATTATTAGGGATGATTTGACTCATTAAACTCGGGTTCCTTGAAAGGGATGTGGAAGACTCTGGCAGCGTGATGGAGAAGGAAAAGAATGAACGGATTGGATGGTAGGACTTCATAAAGCACAAGGACAGCAGGAGGAAACAGGCTGAGGCCGATCACAAACATCTGGACCGATCACAAACATTTCCATGCATTCCTCACCTGCCCCTGGCTGCTCCGAGGGTCTCCCTGCCAACTGCCTCACAGTTGTCCACAGTCACTGAACAGAGTCCCTTTCATACACCCTCGCGTGGCCGACTCCCTCACAAGATCCCGCCCCTCTTTTAACACGCGGCTCCTTCACAGTTATCCTTTCATGTGTCCCTTGACACAGAAGCCCAGACAGACTCCCACACCGCATGTGTGTGCGCAGCACCCTGGCCTGGTCCCACCGACTCAGCCAGCTACTCTTCCCGCTTCTCTGTGTCAACCCTTTTGAAAATATTTACTGATGTGCCAGGAGCTGTGGGAGGAACAGAAGGGAACAAACATGGTCTGTTCTCTCAAAGAGCTCAGAGCTGCTGGGGAAGGGGTTGAGGACAGAAGGCAACCCCATAAATTGCTACCGGAAGCATGCAGGTGAGGGCAAGGTGAACAACAAGGACAAGAGATGGGAGCACTGGGGAAAGAAGGCCACCTTCACTGCAGAGGTGAGGACGTGTAAACAGTGGGTCCCTGTGCGGCACAGTGAGAGTTTGATGTACCAGAGGTTAAGACAGTGGTGATGTGGTGGGAGAGGAAAACAAGGGCAGGTAATAAAAGTCCTTCTGTGCCATAATTTGGAATTTATTCAATATTCACTGGTGCTTTTGGTAGTAAGTAACAGAAAATGTCGATTCTGCAGGCTTACCAAATAACTGAAAGCTCAGAGTAATGGAACACTATGCTCAGTGGTCATCAAAGATTTAGTGTTCCCTGTTCCATCCTGTTCAGAGGGATCATCCTTCTCATGATTACAATATGACTGCAGTGGCCCCAGCACTGCACCCTCCCTTAAATCCTCCAGAGGCAAAAAAGCATTCTATCTTTTATTTGTGCCACCTTTTGAGGGCTAAGAATCTTTTCTTTAAAAATTAGTAATTCTTTCCCAAAATCTACCTGATGCTGGCAGTCTTTCTGCCCCTTAAATTCCTGTGCCACTTGCCAATCAAGGAGAATTGATTGGCTTAGTTAATCAACAAAATTGGACAAAATCTCAGTTCCATCAACAAAGAAGTGTGTGACAGTGACCATCACCATACAGTGCAAGACCGACCAAAGGGTTTGAGGTGGGTGGGGTGGGAATGGAATTGAGTTTGCACTGTAGGAAGACTGACAGATGTGTTCATAGGATAAAAAGAGAACAGTGGAGCAGGAGAATCAGCTTGCAACAAGAAAAGAAAGCCTCCAGGTGAGCAGAGGCAGTCTGCAGTGAAGGGCCACAAAGGCCACACATGGGCCACATTCAAGGCAGAGAAAGCGTGGAAGTTAGATTTCATGGCCAGAGTGACCTGATACCTAAAGGGTCCTCCCACTTCCCTTTGCCAGATTCACACAGGAGGCCTGGTGAAGCCACTCCGGGACGCCCAAAGGTGGAGCTTTACAAACCCTTCAACCTTTGGAGGGAGAGACCCCTGTTTGTCTTCTGGAGCAGCAGCCCATGGCCCAGTAGCTGACTCAGTCCAGCTCTGACTTCTTCCTCTGTGTGTGTGTGTGTGTGTGTGTGTGTGTGTGTGAGAGTGTGGGGCACTGGGTGAGCTACACCCCCAACCCCAGCTCCTTTTCAATCTCCTTTCCTGGCTCCTCTCCATCTCCCTAATCCTCAGGCCTGTGCCTGCTCACGCTGCACCTCATCTACTTGCTCCTGAAGTCTGAGCTCTTCCCAGGTGCACAAATTCCCTCCACCTAGTCTTTCCAGGTGTGTACGTCACCAAGAGTGCAAACGGACCAAGTTCAAGTTCTAGAACTCTGAATTCCATCTTCACTTTCCTGAAGCTGTTTTGCCTGAGAATGGGCCCAGATGGAGGTGTGAATTCACCAGTCCTTTCTGGATTTGAACAACAAAAAAATGGTAAAACATCAGTCAAGACTACAAAGAGCTGGCTACAGCAGTACATGCCTGTAATCCCAACACTCAGAGAAGCCAAGACAGAAGGAGCATGTTTTGGTGACTTTTCTCTCATTACTGAGACAAAATACCTGATGTTCAACATTAGGGCAGGAAAGGTTTATTTCTTGCAATTTTTGGAGGTTTTAGTCCACACTCTGCTGGCTCCACGGCAGGGTGGCATGGCATAGGGGCAACTGTCCATAGTGGCTGCAAATAGCAAGTGCAAACAAGGCAAAAGAAAGAAAACATGCCTTTTCCCCTCCCTTATATTGTATGCCAGCTCTGCCCCTGGGCAGGTACAGCATTCACATTGCTAATCCCAGCACTAGACAACGAACCACTCACAAACGCTAGATTCAGCTGCCACCATGAGTGCATGAGACTTGGGGGCCACTGACATAAATCATGGCATTTTGCCCCCGGCCTCCCAAAGTCTCATGCACATCCTTTATACAAAAGACATTTAATCCATCTCCAAGAGTTGCCACAGTCATAACAGTTTCAGCATTGCTGAAAAGTACAAGTCCCAAATCTCCTACAAGATGGAAGGAAAACTCTTAGCCATATACCCCTGTACAAATGAAAACAAAGTTAAGCGCTTGCAACATGCAAAGGTGCAAGATAAACATTACCATCCCAAAAGTTACAAACAGGAGGGTACAAAGGATTGGGACAAAAGCAAGTCCAAGATGCAGCAGGGCAAACTAAGCCCTGGAGTTCCATGCTCAGCATCCAAAGCAATCTGGTTGCGAGCTCCAAAAGGCTTGAGTGACTCCACCCCCATGGCACTTTCAGGGGTTTTAACTCCCACAGCTTCTCTCTCTTCATTCTGCTCAATCCTTGCAGCTTTCCTTGGGTAATCCATTTTCCTAGCTTTTCTAAACTTTTGGGGTCTGCACTGCACCTTTCACTTCACACTTGCAGATTCACATGCTGCCCTCTCAGGGGTGCACTTCCTGGCCCCCCAGACCCTCTAAAGTTGGGGTGGAAGCTGCCTTAATCTCAGAACTTGTGCATTTTCCTTGCACTTAAAATCAGCACCATGTGGATCCTGCCAAGGCCTGCTGCCAGCTGGAGCAGGAGCCAGGCCTTCCTCTCCCTTGGCTATAGGTGTCTCATGCCTGGATTTCTGAGCTCTCTGAACCTGATTGTGAGGTACAGCTTCCCTGTGCCACCACTATTCTGGAGTCTGGTGTGCCTGCCACCATTTTGGAAACTCCTGTGGCCTCCAGCACTCTGGAATGTGGAGCTCTGAAGCTTTCTCCTTCAAGCAAATCCTTTCATTTTTGCAGTTTTGAGGCTGCAACATGTAGAGGCCTGCTGCTTCCTGGGATGCCCCCAGGCCATCTTTTTTATTTCTTTGTTCCTTCTCAGTAATCAAACTCTCAGCTCTGTCTTTACAGTCCACAGCTTCCCGACCGAACTCACAATGTGTTGAATCATCCTGCTGGACTCTCTGCTCTTGATTTGCTATATAAATCAGGCTAAAAGCCCCCAACAATAGCCACATCACCACATCAACATTTGACTGCTTTGAAATTTCTTTTGCCAGATTAATGAGTCTGCTGCCCTTAATCTCAGTCTCAGGCAAATTCTCTGGACACAAGCAAAATGCAAACTTTCTGCCAAGCCATAACACACATCATGTGGAGTCCAACAACCAGTGCAGTCCTTCTTCCCAGCAGAAACCTCCTGAGCCTAGTCTTTACTGGCTCAGCCTTCTGGTCTCCTGAGCACTAACCAGAATATCCCCTAAAAAACAGCCTAAGCTGTTCCAGCTCTATGCATGCAGGCAACATCTCCAATCCTTTCCAAACTCTGTCCACAAGCCATTCCCAAAGGCTCTTGAACCACATGATTAGGTTTAGTTACAGCAATGACTCCACTCCTGGTACCAAATTCTGTCTTAGTTACTTTTCTCTCTCTTTGTTGAGACAAAATATCTGACTCCAAAAGTTAGGGAAAGGAAGGTTTATTTCGCACAGATTGGAGGTTTCAGTCCATACCCAGTTGGCTCCAAGTGACAGGATGGAATAGCGAGGCCACCATAAACAGTAAGTAGGAACAGCAAAAGAGAAAGACACACCTTCTTCCCACTGTTACACTGTACACTGGCTCCAACCCTGGGTGGGAGCAGCACTCACACCACCAATCTGAGCACTAGACAGTGAACCAATCACAAATGCTAGATTCAAGGGCATCCGTGATTGATTCAGACTTGGAGGGGGCCATCTGACATATAAACTGTAACAGTGAGGCGGAGAAGCAAAGGAAGAAAAAGAAAAAAGGGTAAAAGGCCTTTATTGGGAGCATGGGAGGGCTGCAGTAGAGTGCAAGATCCCCTCGAGCCAGACAAAGAAGCAGCAGGGTTTTATTCAGTGTGACAGGTGGTGGAGTTTGAAGGGGCAGGCAGAATGATGTATTGACAGCTCACTGAGGGAATGTTGGCATGCACACAAATAGTAGGAAGTTTGACTCTGGGCTCGGAAGAAGAATGGAGAAGTCAATGTTGAGGGAACATGCCATCTTGGGAATGGTCCATTGCTGTCTTGGGCAGGCACTGCACTGACCTTGGCAGAGCTTCACACGGGCAGAACCCATCATTCCCATCATTTGGTTTAGGGAGTGACAATTCTGAGTGATTCCTGCTAAATGAGGGCATCACGGTAGGGGCTGGTGTGTTTTTCAGGATGATGGTTGATGCCCAGGTAGGGGTGTCAACCAAGACAAGAAGCTCTCTGGTAGTAAGGGCCCATAGCCTGGCTTGAAGAAATTTCCAAAAATATTTAAAGGCACAGGGTGTTATCAGTCACAAAAAGAGGATGATAATGAAGGGACCTAAAATGTGGAGGATCAGGGCCACCAAGAAGACCAGGCAGAGGAGGCTTCGACCCCTTTATTGTATGTTGGAAACAAGATATTGAAGTTTTTTTTAACCCCAGTTTTATATACCTGACTCATTTATGAAGTAGAAGCATTTTTTTTCTAGCGTTAGCAAAGGTGCCAGTGTTTTCAGCTCAGTGATTTTGGAGGACTATGGAAGTTGAAATGATCTTGGAGATCTACAGACTTTGAGACACTAAATACTTGTCTTTAGTTTAAAAGACAATTGAATGTAAAAGCAAGTTGCTGTCTTCATACCTCTGGCACCCATACCAACAGCCAAAAAGAGATCTATACCCAGTGGAATTGGAGAAATTGGTCCTGCCCTGTGAGATATTTGGAAATTGAGGCTGGAGATAGTAAACTCCATAGAATTTGAGCTCTAGTGTGAAGTGTGACTTGTTGTGCTACAACCACCAGGGTGCAGAAGCCCTGCTATGCTGATGGGAGAGAGGTGAATACTTCCTGTCCACACACCAAGAACTGTCCAGGAAGGGCAAGTGGGAGATGAAGTGTCTAAAATTTGGTTGAGATGTGTGTAAGGGATTAGAGCTCCCATCCTGGAAGCAGACTAGGAAGGATTAGGGTGATAAATACCTAATTGTCCAGAATTGCTCTGGTGCTAGACTCAGAGGACACACAGTGTTGGCTTTGGGACAGTTTGGAGTGAGGAGGTTTTAGAGTGACAGCACAGGCCATGTATAGGTCTTGCTGAAAGGGCAGGCAGAGCCAGCGATTGGAAAGGTCTGCAGTGCCAGGTGCCTGAGCAGTGGTTTTTAGGAAATTGAAGGTGTGATTAAGGAGCTGGGGTATGGTGAGTGACACCACGGTGTGACAAGAAGGTGAAGAGGAAGCTAGGAAAGTGTCTTAGTTACTTTTTTACTCATCACTGAGACAAAATACCTGATGCCCAAGGTTGGGAAAAGAAAAGTTGATTTCTTACAGTTTTTGGAGGTTTCAGTCCATACTCAGCTGGCTCCAAGGCAGGATGGCATGGTGGGGCCACAGTTCATAGTGGCTGAAAACAGCAAAGCGAAAACCAGCAAAAAGGGTCATGCCTTCTTCCAGCCATTACATTGTATGCTGGTTCCACCCCTAGGCGGGTGTAGCACTGACACCAATCCAAGCACTAGACAATGAACTAATCACAAGTGCACAATGCAAATGCATGAGACCTGGGGGCCACCAACATAAACTATGACAGAGATCAAGAGGGGGAGATCAATATTAGGAAGTAATCTTTTGTGGAGATTCAGAAACATCTTTTTGTTAATAAAGGTAGTATAGGTCTGAAATCCCCATTTGGCTCTTTGGAAAAAGCAGAAAAGTTTTTGCAATGCAGTGTGAAAAAAGCCCTGAAATTATGAGCCACATTACAGGACATGTTTGGTTTGTCCAAACACTGGCCCCTGGTTGTAACCCTATTGACTCACAGCCCAGACAGGGACAATGAGGGGATGCCACACCATAACTAGGTGGATAATATGGGTTTTCTGGGCACAATTACAATGATGAACCCCTGACTCTGCACAGGGCCTGGCTACTAGTATCTATGATAGACTGTGGACAGCACCATGGGCCACAGTGTTCTGGTTGTGACCAGCTAATTCCCCTTGTTTTGTGAGATAAAAGTGGTAAATCAGAGGTGGGGAAGGCTGTGATGGTATTTTGTGACATGGTGAGTGGAATGAGAGCCCAGATGATAAGGGACCTCATGATGGACTTTGTATGGGTGCTTGACAAAACAGCTGAGGGTAGAGAGTCAGGACCATCACCTCATAGAAAAATAGAAAAGCAACTTAATGTGGGGTTTGGAAGTCTTCTGGGAGGATAGCCCAGAATTCAACAGCAAAGAAAATGACTCATAGGAGGAAGAGGATCAGAAACCAGAAGGGATAGCAATACATGGGTAGGTTTAGAAGCTTTCTTAGGGTTTTTTGGTGAGGCGAAGATGAGTGGGAAAAAGAGATGTGATGACCACTCTGAGGGTGAGAGTTTGGACTTACCCGTGTCTGGACTGTTGGGGCACCATTTGGCCTGGTTGATGTGGAACCAGGAAGAAAGGCTGGCAATTTTGATTATGGGTGGCGTAACAAGAAGGACCACGTAGGGTCCCATCCACTGGGATTGTTGTCCTATGGACTTAGAAGATTTGGGATCTATTAGGTTCCCAGGAGTTATGGGAGGTTTTGGAGTATGATCATCCATTGGTTGTAGGAGAT
>PVLA01016827.1:0-19416 GCA_004027455.1 Hydrochoerus hydrochaeris
CCCACCAGAAGAACAACTTATTTTGGGATTTCTTTGGAAGTTCAAGCACAACTGGATGCACCAGGCATGTTTTTCATCGTTACTTTAGTAAGAACTGACCTGTTTAACGAGTATCTACACATAACTATGCATTCACAACTGGCTCAGTGTCTTTTGCAAAATCAGTATCTAACCCATATGCCTCTTAACTGGGTTTTGAAACCCAGTCATTTTTCATCTTAAAATGCATATTTAATTATAAATATAAAGTTACATTGCTGATTTAGAAGCATCAGAGCCCTTGTAGATTGTGCTTTCACACATGTGTAGGAAGGTACAGTCCATGAAAATGTGATAGTATTCCAAGGAAGTTGGGTGGAGATTATAGAAAAAAAGGGCAATTGTGTAATGTACAACTTATTAGGTGTAACTTGTGTAATGTACAATTTATTATTCCAGACACTCTTGCAAACATGATGTCAAGTTATAACATAATTAATTATTTACAAAGGTTTAGCAGGTATAGCTGGAGTGCTCATTTGTAATCCACTTATGTTTAACCTAATGACTAAAATTGTGAATGTTGAAATGTTTCAGTTTGATTTCTAATTGAAACTCATGTACATTACTGGTATTACTTGGGCAAGTTTGTAGTTCATATAAAATTCAACAAGAACCTTCTCAAGAAATGAGGATTGGGTTTCTCATTTGAGAATGAAAAGAAAGTAATTATGATTTCTATGTTTTTCAAAATTTCTGATTTCTATACATAATCAGTAGGCACATAACTAATATTTTAATTATGCTATAAAAATACTTATACAATGTTTGTTTTCATGCTAATTCAACATATGAAAATATTGTATATTTCTCCAATTGCATACTTTATTTTTCATTTTAAAAGTATGCTAATATCTCGGTGGAGGGCTGGAGCTAAATACACTACCATCGGAGCTGGTCCCACACAGTGCTATACAGAAGTGCTGCAGCTAGACACGCTCCCATTGGAGCCAGTCACAGGCTGTGCTAGGCGGAAGGCTGGAGCTAGACATGCTCCCATCGGACCCAGTCCCACACTGCGCTGGGTGTGTCTTGGACTCAGGCAACTCATGGTCGAGCTGAAGTCGCGGTCCTGCCAAAATCAGGGGTTGGTGAGCCCATGACCCTTGTCAGGAGGTGCACTGCAAGAGGGAGTAGAACCCATGTGGGGAGCTACACTGATCCATGGTGAGTGCTAGGAATTAGGTCCCGTGGAGCGGGTAAGCAGCTGGATGACATATTGGAGTCAGTCAGGATGGGCCTGAACCAGCAATCGCAGTGGCATCAGTTGGCTGCTCCTGGCCCAAAGAGGACTTGTGGATCTGCTTGGGCTGGACCATGGCCCTGGTCAAGACACAACAGCCAGGGACAAAACTGTCCTGAACCTGAGACATCTGCAGGACACAGACTAATGTGGTAAAGACAATCACTGGTTCACTGGCTTAGAGGAAAGGGGCCAACCCACATCGCCCCTGCATGCACTTCACAGATCAACAGAAAACTGAAGAGGGCAGCAATCCCCTAGCCAGCACGCTTCAGAAAAACCATAAGCAATACAGGAAGGACCTGAGACCTCCACCATAAACCTGTCTGAAAGAAACCAGAAACATGACAAGAGAAAGAAACAAGAAAAAGCCTCCAGCCACTGACCCAGGGAAAATAAGTCCAGGAGAGGTAAATACAAAAGAGATCGAGGGCAGAAAACATGCAGTATCGGACATGGCATACTTCTGTGACATCACTGATGAACTTAAAACTGAAATTCTAACTCAAGTGAGGCAAGATATAAGAAGATTAATAAAAGAAATGCTAAGCACCTCTCAAGAAGACACAGACGGAAGAACAGAGGAACCCACAAAAAGGAGAGAAACCTTTGATGAAGAATACAAACAAAATCGAGAATACATGAAACACATTTGAAGAGAATACCAGGAAATTAAAAACTGCATTGAAAGCTGGCAAATTTTCTTGACAAAAACTAAAGATAGACTTTCAAAACTTGAAGATAGATTTGAAATGTGTGATTGTGAAAGGAAAGATGTCTAAAACAAAACAAGGAACCAGGAAGTAACAATACAAAGGCTAGAGGACAACAAAAGTATCTATAACTTAAGAATAAAAAACATGAGCAAAGAAGCAAGGGTAAATACAAATGAAATACCAAGTCTGTTCACAGAAATAATTAAGGAAAACTTCCCAAGCATTGGAAAAGAAAATAATATTCAGATATAAGAGGCATAAATGCAAAACCACCAGCTAAAAAAAGCAAATCTACACCCAGACATATAATCATCAAGATCCCAGAAATTCATCACAAGAATAGAATATTAAAAGAGGTCAGAGAAAAGAAAGAGATTACCTATAAAGGAAAACTCATCAAAATCACAGTGCACTTCTCAATGCAAACTATCAAATCAAGAAGAGATTGGAGTTAAATATTAAAAGCCCTGAAAGAAAATAACCTCCAATCCAGATTGATGTAACCTGCAAAACTGTCAATCAAAATTAATGGAGAGACAAGATATTTCCATGACAGAGGGGAACCGGGGGAGTTCGTGAACACCAATCCAACCCTGCAAAGAATACTGAAGGACATTCTAGAGAGAGAGAAGAAAATCACCAGGATTCCAGGAACAATGGCAGAAAGGCCTCAATGAAAGGAGGAGACAGTGAAATGAAGGAGAAAACTAAACAACAATCACAGAAAAATAGCATAGTAGAGATGAGGGAGAGAAGATTGGCTATATCACTGTTTTGTCTTGATTGATTTTATTCAAATCTAGGCTGCTTGAGTGTGTCAAGTACGGTAGTAGGGGCAACTACTCTGAGGATGGCAGGATTCAATAGGACACCCATTCTGGATTGATTATTAACTGCCTTTGAAGTCCTATAATGTCCCCAATGTTCAGTTTTTATTGAGTGCCATGTACTGCTAAGTTTAATTAAACTATGCCTAATAATATAGACAATTTTATTGAAAAGAACAGGAGTGGAGTTCCAGCTTGTGCAGTGGCAAGGGCCATCCCACCTCGCTGGATTGGCTCGGGTGAGTTTGGAACATCACTCTCGAAGCTTGGGTGCCCATCCAGCCCCCTAGGACACTGACCTAGCCTGAAGAGGTTGGGCTGCCTTGAGTGGACCATGCCCAGCAACCTTCATTCAACCAGGGGAACCAAGGCCCTTGAGTCCCAGGAGCTGAGGGTGCACGAGGTGATTTCTAACATGCTGTGAGAAACTTGTGGAACATCGCTTGAAACATGGAAATACAGGAAAATGACAAAACCAAAGACCAAAATGCAATCACAAACCTCCAGCCCATCCCAAGACAGCCTGGGAGATACGTACATAGAAGAAAATACTTACTAGTCATACACCTAAAACACTTGAAATGACATCAACTGAAATAAAGAAGCAAGTACGGGAAGCTATGAAGGAACTCAAGTCTCCCAGATAAAAGAAGGAATGATAAAAGCAGTGAAAGAAAGAGTGAATGAATCTACAGAAGACAGAGCTAAACAAATTAGAGGAACAAAGCAAACAGATAGAAATCCTGAATGAACAGTATAAGAAACAAACAGAATACATGAAGCAGATTCAAAGAGATATACAGGAAATGAAAAATCCTATTGTAAACTGCCAAAACTGCCTCAATAAAAGGGAAGATAGAATTTTAGACCTGAAAGATAAGATTGCAGCTAGTAAGCAGAAAATGAAGGATCTTCTAAAAATAACAAGGAATCAGGAAATAACAACTCAAGAGTTGCAACATGATGCAAAGAAAAGCCACATAAGATTAATAGGGATAAATAAAAAGAAAGGACAACACAAATTATATCAACAGGCTATTTACAGAAGTAATAGCTGAAAATTTTCCAAACACAAGCATGTAAACCGCCATACAGATTACTGAAGCATGTAGAACTCCAAATAGCCATAACCAAAATAAAACTACACCCAGACATATAATAATCACCATCCCAGAAATCCAACATAAGAACACATTACTAAAAGCTGTTAGAGAGAAAAGACAGATCACCTATAA
The DNA here is from genome assembly GCA_004027455.1 of Hydrochoerus hydrochaeris. NCBI lineage: Eukaryota > Metazoa > Chordata > Mammalia > Rodentia > Hydrochaeridae > Hydrochoerus > Hydrochoerus hydrochaeris. Next base: position 4,061 of record PVLA01016827.1, read on the forward strand.
AGGAAAACTTAACAGAATCACAGCAGACTTCCCAACACAAACAGTGGAGTCAAGAGTGTGGAGTGTAATAGTTCAGATCATAAAGGAAAACGACTTCCAACCCAGACTGCTGTACCCTGCAAAACTGTCCTTCAAAATGGATGGAGAAATAAGATATTTCCATGACAAAGAACAACTGAAGAACTTCATGATCACCAAACCGACCTTGCAAAGAATACTCAGAGACATTCTAGATAGACATAGGAAAAAACCACTAAGAAAGACAGACGATGAAACAGAAAGCAAAGATAAAGATACAACATCAGAAAGATAACATGTTAACAATAAACTGATATATAACAGTTATAAGAATTAATGTAAATGGCCTCAATTTACCAATTAAAAGAAACAGACTGGCAGAATGGATCAAGAAACAACATCCAACCATATGCTACCTGCAGGAAACCCTACTAACCCAAAAGGAAATACATAGACTGAAAGTCCAAGGATAGAAAACAATACTTCATGCAACAGGAACTCAAAAAAAAGCAGGAGTAGCTATTGTGTTTGCAGACGATGTGAACTTCAAACCAAGAAATGTCTCAAGAGATAAAGAAGGTCACTACATACTAGTTAGGGGAAAGCTTCAAGAGGAACAGATAACAATCTTAAAGATCTATGCACCAATTACAGAGCATCCAGCTATAAAATCAAGTATTAACAGAAATGAAAAATCAAATAAGCAATGACACAATTTAACAATTTAATTTAATTTGACACAAAGGGACAGATCACATAGACAGAAAACCAGGAAGGAAATAACAGAACTGAATCACATCTCTGTACAAATCGACTTGAAAAACATATACAGAGTGTTGCCTTCCACAACAGCAGAATATACATTCTTCTCAGCAGTACATGAGACATTCTCTAAAATAGACCATATACTAGCCCACAGAATATATTGAAGTAAATGCAAAAGACCTGAAATGATCCCAGGAATGTTATCGGATCATAGCACCATGAAACTGGAAAACAATGATTTAAAAAACTGCAAAAACCCCACAAACACATGGAAATTGAATAATACACTCTCAAGCAATCAATGGGTCACAGAGGAAATTAAAGAAGAAATTCAACAATATCTACAAGCACACGCAAATACAAATACATCTTAGCAGAAACTGTGGGATGCAATGAAAGTAGTACTCAGAGGAAAATTGATTGCAATGAGTTGCCACATTAGGAAAACAGAATGAACACAAATGAACAACCTGATACTACACCTCAAACAGCTTGGAAAAGAAGAATAAACCAAGCCCAAAACCAAAAGAAGGGAAGAAAATATAAGGATCAAAGCAGAAATTAATGCAATAGAGACTAAGAAAACAATACAAAGAATCAATGAATCAAAGAGTTGGGTCTTTGAAATTATAAATAAAATCGATAAGCCACTAGCCAACCTAATTTTTAAAAGGAAACAAAAGACTCAAATTCATGCAATACACAATGAAAAATGTGAAACCACTACCGACCCTGTGGAAATACAGAGGATCATCAACAACTATTTTGAAAACCTCTACTCTCATAGGTTCGATAACACAGAAGAAATGGACAGATTCCTAGAAACATACGAACCACCAAAGCTTGATCAAGGAGATGTAAAACTGCTGAATAATCCAATTTCTATCAATGAAATTGAAAATGTAATTAAGTCCATACCAACAAAGAAGAGCCCAGGATCAGACGGATTCACTGTGGAATTCTACAAGAAATACAAAGAAGACTTCATGCCGACACTCCTCAAACTGTTCAATGAAATTGAAAGGAAAGAAATTCTTCCTAAGTCATTCCTGGAAGCAAATATTGCCCTAGTACCAAAACCTGAGAAAGACCCAACTAAAAAACAGAACTACAGGCCAATCTCCCTAATAAACATAGATGCAAAAATTCTCAATAAAATATTGGCAAACAGGATGCAGCCAATCATCAGGAAGATTATACACCATGACCAAGTGGGATTCATCCCAGGCATGCAGGGATGGTTCAACCTACGTAAACCAATAAATGCAATCCACCATATCAAGAGTCACAAGTAAGAATCATATGATCATCTCTATAGATGCAGAAAAAGCTTTTGATAAGATCCAGCAACCACTCATGATAAGAACCTTACAGAGAATTGGAACAGATGGTCTTTACCTCAATGTGATAAAGGCCATCTCTGACAAACCAACAGCCAGTGTCATATTAAATGGCCAAAAACTGAAAGATTTTACCTTAAAATCAGGCACAAGGACAAAATACAAAGCCTCCTGGGAGAAACAACTCATCTGCCAGAATAAAACATCCTGGAGAGACCCAGACAAAGGGAGATGGATCCTCTTGACACAGGAAGAAATTAAAATGTAAAAAAGCTTGTTAAACACCCAGTCTGGGGGCTAAAATTGGGACAGCTAATATTACTGGACATGACGTTTTCACTGTGACCCGCCAAATTTGTGTGGGCCTGAATTCACAAATTCGTGCCAGCTGGCAGAGCCGCCCAAACTCATTCTCACCGCCACTCACAGGAGCCACAGCTGCGCTGAAGCTGGGAGTTGGTTAGCCCAACAGAGAGCAGGGCCGGCATGGGATCTTCATTAATCCACCTCAGTGCTGGGAATGAGGCCTCCCACCACGGAAAGGGCACGACCAAATGGGCAACATGTTGGAATCTGGCAGGAGGAGCCTGAATTGGGAGCGACACTGAATTCAGTTGGTTACTTCCTCCCCAGAGCAGATTCATGGGATTTGGTTGGACTGGGTCATTGCCCTGGCCAGGATCCAATGAGCTGTCCCAAATCAATTCCCTGCACCTAGCATGCACTAACCTGGTGAAGGGCCCTGAAGTTTGGCTGGCCCAGTGGGGAGGGGCTGGCATATGAAGCCACTGGTATACCTCAGTGAAAAGAGCAGGAAGCAGAGGGCGGAGTTCCCTCACCAGCGGGCTTTGGAGGAACTGCAGCTGACAGGGAAGGGGGCTGGAACATACACTGTACACCTGTGTGGAGGAAGCCAAGACCATAACAGGAGAGAGAGGCAAGAGGAGACCCCAGGCCAGAACCCTGAGAGCACTGATCCAGGAGAGAGAAAAAAAGGGTAATTCAGGGCGGAAAACGTGCAACATCAGACATGGCTTCAATAGACATTAAGAAATATCTTTGGGACCTTGTAGACGAGCTCAAAACTGAAATATTAAATCAGGTAAAGCAAGATATGAATAGAGTAATAAAAGAAATGCTAAGCATGTCTCAGGAAGACATACATGCAAGAAGGGAGGAATACAAAAATAGGAGAGAAACATTCAATAAAGAACATAAAGAAACTATAGAATACATGAAGCAGATTCAAAGAGATTACCAGGAAAATGAAAACTCCACTGAAAGCTGGGAAAACTCCTTAAAGGAAACTAAGGATAGATTATCAAAACTTGAAGACAAGTTTGCAAGTGTGACCATGAAAGGAAAGATCTCATAAAAATAACAAGGAAACAGGCAGTAACAATACAAGTGCTAGAAGATGACAAGAGAATCTACAATTTAAGAATAAGAAATGTGAATGAAGAAGCCAGAATGCAAACAGGCGATTTACAAAGGGTATTCATGGAATAATTAAGGAAAACTTCCCAAGCATGGAAAAAGAAAATGACATTCACTTATGTGAGGCATACAGAACTCCAGCCACCTACAACCAAAACAGAGCTACACCCTGACATATAATAGTCAAGATACGAGAAATTCAATATAAAAACAGAATACTAAAAGCCATCAGAGAAAAGACACAGATTACCTATAAAGGTAAGCCCATCAGGATCACGGCTGACTTCACACAGACCATCAGATCAAGAAGAGCTTGGAGCGAAGGATTCTAAGCCCTAAAAGACAATAATTTCCAGCCCAGATTGATGGACCCTGCAAAACTGTCACTGGAAATTAATGGAGAAACACAATGCTTCCATGACAAAGAGGAACTGGGGGAGTTTGTGACCACCAATCCAACCCTACAGAGAATACTGAAGGACATTCTAGAGAGAGAAAAAAAAAATACCAGGATTTTAGGAACAGTGGCAGACAGTCCTCAATGAGAGGGGCCGGCAGTAGAATGAAGGAGAAAAGTAGACAAACAAAGGCAGAAAAATAGCATAGCAGAAATGAGGCAGAGAAGGATGGCTAGAATCTCTAACATAGATGGCCTTGACACACTATATTGTTAATAGTGTATCAGGATTTAAAATCCACATTACTCATACCACTCTGCTTAGGTGTATTATATTCTGTTCCACTCATTTTACTTGTACTTGATTGGAGGGAACAATTATCCCAAAAATAACAGGATATATTATGGTAATCATCCTTAATTTCCTATTAACTTAATCTAAACCTCTGTATAACCTACACTGTTTTACGTGACTGATTGTAATCGAATTAGTTAGATCACTGTTTTGTATTGATAGCTTTTATTCAAAGCTGAAAGTATCAAGTCTGCGAGTATAGGCAACTGCACTGAAGATGACAAGATTCACTAGAATATCCACTCTAGTTTGATTGTTAGCTGCCTTTGTACTTTTGTACATTATAAAATGTTTTTTTAACTAATATTGTTATGTACTGCTATATTCAATTATACCCGATGATATAGACAATTCTTTTGAAGATAATAAGAATCAAAACAGTAATCATTGTACATCACCTTGTCGTGTGGTTTTATATGACTTTTTGGTTTCATGTTTTTATAGGAATTTGTTCTCTTTGGCCTTGCTAACTTTTGTTTATTCCTCTAATGCAGAAAGGATAGAAATACATGTAGAGACTCATGCATGTGTAGCTGTTTACACTCTCACTGTTTGAATATATACTTTGTATGCTTTAATTTTGTAACTAAAACAAACATTTCTAAGAGGACAATATGTAATTTATCAACTAGTGATTTCCAGTCCTATTTTTTTGGAAATTCTGTATTATTGCTACCCTTTACAAGTTTTTTTCCCTCTTTAAATGAAAAAAAAAATCAGGCACAAGAAAAGGATGTCCCTTATCACTGCTCCTACTCAACATAGTACTGGAAATACTAGCCAGGACAATTAGACAACAGAGAGAAATAAAAGGAGTAAAGATATGAAAAGAGGAACTTCAAGTATCATTTTTTGCAGACGATATGATGCTCTACATAGAAGACCCCCAAAACTCCATTAAAAGATTCCTAGATATAATAAATAAATTAAGCAATGTAGCTGGATACAAAGTCAATACTCAAAAATCAATAGCATTCCTATGTACTAACAACTAAATGACCAAGACAGAAATAAGAGAAGCTACACCCTTCACACTAGCATCCAAAAAAATGAAATATTTAGGAATTAATCTAACAAAAGAAGTAAAAGAGCTATACAGGGAAAATTATAATACCCTGAAAAAAGAAATTGAAGAGGACTTCAGAAAATGGAAAGACATCATTTGTTCATGGATAAGAATAAATATTGTGCAAATGGCCATTCTCCCACAATTGCTATACAGATTCAATGCAATCCCAATGAAAATACCACGAACATACCTCATAGATCTAGAGAAATCATTCCTAAAATTCATCTGGAACCAGAAGAAACCTAGAATAGCATAGCCAATTCTAAGAAGCAAAGCCAAGGCAGGAGGCATCACAATCCCTGACCTGAAGTTATACTACAAAGCTACTGTAATACTGTACTGGAATAAAAACAGATCTGAAGATCAATGGAATAGACAAGAATATACAACCACAACTATGAACACACTCAACCACCTTATTTTTGATAAAGGGGCCAAAAATGTTCACTGGAAGAATGATAGTCTCTTTAATAAATGGTGCTGGAAAAACTAGCTTTCCATATACAGAAAACTAAAACTTGACCCATGCCTATCACCATTTAATAAATGAAAATCTAAATTGATCAAAGATCTAAATATTAAAACAGAAACAGTAAATCTGTTGGAAGACAAAGTAGGCAAAAATCTCAAAGACATATGGGTAGGTAGCGAATTCATGAACAAGAACCAAACTGCACGGAAAACACTTCCCAGAATCAATAACTGGGATCACATCTTATTAAAGAGTTTCTGCATGTCGAAAGAAATCTCTAGCAAAATGAAAAGAAAACCCACAAACTGGGAAAAAGTCTGAGAAAACTGTCCCTCAGACAAAGGCCTACTGTCTAGAACTTACAAAGAATTTTAAAAAATCAGACACCTGAAATTCAAAGACCAAACCCAAAAATGGGCATCCCAGATGAACACACAGTTCTCGGATGAAGAAATACGAATGTTGAATAAATACATGAAAAAATGTTCATCATCATCAGTCATTATAAAAGTGCAAATTAAAACCACACTGAGATTCCATCTCACTCCAGAAAGAATGACCAAGATCAACAAAACTACCAACAACAAATGCTGGAGAGGCTGTGGGGAAAAAAGGAATTCTTCTGCACTGTTGATGGGAGTGTAGACTGGCACAACCACTGTGAAGGTCAGTCTGGAGATTCCTCAAAAAGCTGGGATTGGAAGTCCCATTTCACCCAGCTATTCCACTCCTAGGCATATTCCCAGAAGAACTGAAAACATCTTACCACAGTGATATATGTGCACCCATGTTTATAGCAGCACAATTTGTAACAGCTGTGTTTATAGCAGCACAATTATAGTAAATGGTGATAGGCATGGGTCTAGTTTTAGTTGATACTAAATCAAAAATGGCTTCCATATTGTCCTTTCTTCAAAGTAACTACTCCTACCATCACATATGTTAAGATCAAACAAAACAGAAATAAACCATTCCAATCAATGAATGAAAACATTACAAGACTTGAAAACAATATAATGGGGAACCATGACTACCATAGAATCTTATGTATTCTTACCTTTTCTTACACTAGGGAGACTATGTGGTATTTGTACATGTGAGTTTGATTTATTTCACTGATAAGTATGGCTTCAAGTTGCATCCATTTTAATAAATGTTAATAAATGTTTATGCTCATTGTTTGTAGCTGAGTAGTACTCCATTGTATAAAAGTATAAAAGTGCCACAATTTTCTTATTCATTCTTCAGTTGATGGGCACTTAGGTTGTTTGCAACACAGCAGGACACTACACACAATTGCATGGACTAGCAGCTGTTGAGTGGGATTGCCATTTTATTTCAAAGTGCTTGTGACGCAAATTCCAGTAGCAGAACCACCCCCAGGGTCACGTCAGTGCCAGTGTTAGAGAATGCAATGAGGGGGGGGCTGTCTAGTCATAGTAGATAGCCAGCAGTTGGACAGTAGACTGGCGTGGGGTCCCGTCTTGCCTGAGAAATAGTAGCTGGGACCCAGACTCCATTCCAGTGACCACCAAATTCCTAGTTACAAAGGACTTATCCCTAGTAATAAAGGACCAGAAAAAGCCTCCTCCTCTGCCAAATAACAATACAAGCAGGCAAGCAGCCTTAGCCTGTGATAGGACAGGAGCACCCCCACACACACCTTTGGTCCAGTGGTACAAGAAAGAAAGAGGCCTTGGCTGATCCTAAGACAAGGGAAGCCCGTTGTGCCTCACTCTGTGTCCAGAAGCAGAAGCATGCAAGGGCCTTGGGAGGGACAGAGAAACTCCACCTGCACTGTGTTCAGAAGGTAAACGGCCTTTACTGGCTGCAGACAAGGGCAATCGCCTCACACGATAACCAATTCATATAAGAGGAGTCAGTGATGTGGTGAAGATCAGCCCCACACTCAACAGTAGTTCTACTGCAGACTCAGTGATTCAGTCAACTTATTCAGTACAGACTCCAGCTCTGACTAGGGAATTAACAGACAAACGGAGACACCAAATGGATTTTTAATAATATTTCTCTATTTTTATTTATCTTTATTTTGAGGGGGAGGGGTTGTTTAGGTTTTAACCTTTATTGCTTGGTTTGTTGTCTCTGTCCTGCCTCTTTCCTCAATGGTCTTTCTGTATTCTCTGATATATGCAAGTGAATAAACACTGTCTCTCATCTTTCTGTTCTGCCTCAATATTCTTTTGCTTTTCCCTTTATCTTTCCTGTTCTCATCTCTAGCTTCCCAAAGTATGGTGCTCATCCTCAGTTCTTCAGCCTTGCTTCTACTATATTTACCTTCAGCCATCCCTGTTTTATTCCCTCTCCTTCAATTTCCTTTCCCCACTGGATAAAACCATACCAAGGGAAAACCCACTGCATACAAATTCCTGGTCTATGTTGGATGTGGTAGTATAACATAGTTCTTGCTTCTATGATTAGAGCTACCAAATTAGCAGTTACCACAGGTTACCAGTTTCTAAGCTATACTTGATGATATTGTCATACCTAGTTGTATTACTTTAGCCAACATGCCATACTTTCTGTAATTAGTTGTTCACCCATGCATGGTAACACTGTAATAAACAGAAGTCATAATCATCCCCATGATTTAATACCAAAGGACTGTGTGCTGAGCCAAATAAATCGCAATTCTTTATTCCTAATAAAGTGGGAAGATATGGTCTTAGGACAGGTGCAAAGATCAACAGCCAGCTACACATAGAAGGCATCTCAGAGGAAGAGACATTTCCTTAGGGAGGCTTTGAGGCCAATGATAGAGCTACCTAACATAAGAAAAATACAATGACACAGAAAACAAATTAATATTTAAAAATAGAAAATGAGAAGATACAGAAGCAAAAATGAACCCCAGACTTCAAGCTTACCAAGGTCAAATCCAGAGGACAATGAGATAGAAAAAATCAGAAGCCATCTACCTGAATTTACTGAAATGACAGTGCAAAAAGTAAAAAACATATATACATGAGGCTATACAGGATATCAAGACAAATAATCTCACAGTCAAGGAGATGATGAGCATAAGGAAGGACTCACTCAATATATCTAGAGTAGACATAAATTCAAAAAAGAAGCATAGACAAATAATGGAAATCATAAATGCACATCAGAGGAAACAGATACAATCTGTGAAACTGATTCAAATATACATCCAGGAAATTAAAAATTCCATTGAAAGTTTGCAAAACTGGATAAAAGAAAGCAAAGAGAGAATATCAAACCTAGAACACACAATTGCAGTGAGTGATCTTGAAAAGAAAGATCTCTTTAAAATATCAAGGGACCACAAAAAAATCCAACAAGTTCAAGACATTACAAAGAAGAACAAAACAGATTAACTGCAATCAATGAAAATGAAGGAGTCAGTTAAAAAACTGACACAAAAAAATCTATTCAGACAATTAATAGCAGAAAACTTTTTGTTATACCTAAGCAAGGAAAAAAGAATTACACATTAGAAAAGTCATGCATATAGAACTCCAATTAGCTATGATCAAAATAAATACATACCAAGGTATATAATAATCAAGACTCCAGAAATTCAGCACAAGAACAGAATATCAAAAGCTGTTACAGAAAAGAGACAAATCATCTCTGAAGGAAAGCCCATTGGAATCACAGCATACTTCTCCACACAAACCCATCAGTCAAGAACAGTTTGGAGCAAAGTATATCAATCCCTGAAAGAAAACAGATGTGAACTCAGATTGATGTGCCCTATAAAATTACCTTTCAGAATCAGTGGACAAATAAAATACTTCTGTGATAAAGAACAACTAAAGAAACTCACGACAACCACACCGGCTCTACAAAGAGTGCTAAAAAATATTCTAAAAAGAAAAGACAAAGCCTACAATTCCAAGAGAACCAATATAAATAAGCCTCATGGAAGGGGAGGTAGTTAAACAGAGAGAAATGATAAGGAGCCATCAACAGGAAAATTATATATGATAAATACAACATAATCATATCAGCTATACCCATCAATGTAAATGGTCTCAATTCACCAATCAAAAGAAATAAACAGGGCTGGGGATATAGCTCATCTGCACAGCATCTGCCTGGAAAGTGCAAGTCCTGAGTTTGAATCCAAGCACCAGGGGAAAAAAAAACTACATAAAAAACAAACAAAATTGGCAGAATGAATCAAAAAGTAAGACTCAACAATTTGCTGCATGTAACAAACACATTAAACTCAAGAAATTCATAATCTGAAACTGAAAGGATGGAACACAATACTCCTTGCACCAAGAATCCAGAAAAAACAGGGATAGCTATTTGATTCACACACAATGCTAACTTCAAGCTAAATCAGATCAAAAGAGACAAAGAAGGTCACTACATACTTGTTAAGGGAAAACTCCAGGAAGAAAAAATAACAATCATAAATATGTATACAACAAATGCTGGTACACCCAACTGCATAAAACAAATATCAACTGATATGAAAGATTGAATCATCACTAAAGCAATTTCAATCGGGAACCTTATATAACCCATTGTCACAAATACATAGATAAACTAGACAAAAACATGAACAAAGAAACATCAGAACTGAACCAAACCTGGGAACAAATAGACTTAATAGATGTCTATTGTGTCCCACCCTACAGCATCAGAATACACATTCTTCACAGCTACACATGGAATGTTCACCAAATTAGACCACACACTAGCCCACACAACATTCTTAAGTAGATGCAAAGGAAATGAAATTATCCCATGTATATTATCAGACCATAGAGCAATGAAAATGGAAATCAATAGCAAAATAAACCACAATAACTACACAAACACCTAGAACAAATGCATCACAGATGAAATGAAAGAATAAATTAAACAATATCTACAATTACTTGATAATAGTGATGCAACATACCAGAATTTTTGAGGCACAATGGTAGCAATCCTGAGAGAGAAACTTACAGCAGTGAATACTCACATTAGGAAAACAACAAATTCAAATAAACAACTCAATAATGTTGAAGCTTAAACATCTAGGAAAAAAAGAAAAAAATCAAACAGAAAGCTCATATAAGAGCAAACTATAGAGATCAGAGCACAAATTAATGTAATAAAAATTAAGAAAACAGTAAAAAAAATCAATGAATTGAAGAGTTGATTGTTTGGAAGATTTAATGAAATTTATAAACTTGTAGCCTACCTTATCAAAAAGAATACGTAAGAGGCTCAAATCCATGCAATTAAGAATGAAGAGGGTAAAATCACAATGAATACTGTAGAAATCCAGAAGATCACCTATACCTACTTAAGAGAACCAGTAGTCTAACAAGATCAACAGCATAGAAGAAATGGGCAGATTCCTAAATACATATGAATTACAAAAGTGGAATCAGGAAAATATAAAAATTCTAAATAAGCCACTATCAGTCAATGAAACTGAAAATATAATTTCAAAATGTACCAACAAAGAAAGGTCCATATCCTGACAGATATACACTTGAATTGAACAAGAATTTTAGACAAGATCTAATGACATTGCACATCAAACTCTTTAAGAAAATTGAAAGGGAACCAAACTCCCAAATTCATTCCTGAAAGGAAGTATTACCCTCATACCAAAATCAGAGAAGGACCCTACCAAAAGAGAACTACAGACCAATTTCCCTAATGAACATAGATGCAAAAATTCTCAGTAAGATACTGACAGAAAGAATACAGCAAAATTCATCAAGAGGATTATACCCCTCAACAAAGTAAGATTCATCGCAGGGATTCACGGATCATTCAACATATGTGAAGCAATAAACATAATATACCATATTCATGGAACTAAGGACAAAAACCATATCATCATCTCAATAGATACAGAAAAAGCACCTGGCAAACTCCACATCAATTCATGATTTTTTAAAAAAAATCCTACACAAAATTGAAATAAATGGTCCTTATTTCAATATGATTAAAGTCATATACAACAAACCAACAGCCAACATCGCACTACATGGTCAAACCTAACAGTTTTCACTATAAAATCAGGAACAAGGCAAAGAAGTCCACTATCACCAGTCCTTTTCAATATAATTCTGGGAACATTAGCTAGAACAATTAGGCAAGAGAAAGAAAGAAAAGCAATAATGGGTAGGAAAGGAACTAGTTAAGCTATCATGATATGCAGATTACAGGATACTCTACTGCAAAGCTACTGTTATAAAAACAGCATGGTACTGACCAAAAATAGACCTGAGAATCAATGGAACAGATTAGAAGAGGCAGAAACAACTTCAAATACATTTTTCCACCTCACTCGTGACATAGAAGCCAAACATATTAGAAGAAAGCTTCTTTAATAAATGGTGCTGAAAAACGGACTTTCCACATGCCAAAAACTAAAACTAGACCCATGCATATCACCATATGCTAAACTAAAATAAAAGTAAATCAAATATCTAAACATTAAAACAGATACACTGTCAGCCTGAAGAGAGAATAGGTAAAACTCTTGAACATGTAAGTGTAGGCAAAGACTTCTAAACAAAAGCCCAATGTCACAAGAAACACTGCAAAGCATCAACAACTGGGATCTCATTTTATTAAAAAGCTTTTGCATAGCAAAAGAAATCAATCACCAACAGAGTGAAAACACAACCCACAGAATGGGAACAATCTTAGCCAGTTCTTCAAACAGAGGACTAATATCTAGAACATATAAAGAACCGAAAAAAATCAGATCCCCAAATTTAAAGACCCAATCCAAAAACAGGCATCTGAACTAAATACATAATTCTCAGCAATACAAACATTAAATAAATACATAAAACCATGTTCAACATCACTGATCATTTGAGAGATGCAAACTAAAATAATGCTGAAATCCCACCTCACTCCAGAAAGAATGCCTATTTATCAGGAAATCAATCAGTAACAAATGATGGGGTCTGTAAGGAAAAAGTAACACTTCTCCATTGTTGATGGGAGTGTAGACTGGTGCAACCACTGTGGAAATCAGATGGAGATTCCTCAAAAAACTAGGGCTAGAGGTCCCCCCTTCAACTTAGTCCTTCTTCTTCTTGGTATCTTCCCTGAAGGATTAAAGGTTTTAAAAGATTTTAAAACATACGCATTAACCACGTTTATAGAAATAGTCTGTAGTAGCTAAATGTTGGAAGTAACCCAAATGCTTATCAAATGAGGAATGGATAAAAAATAGGTGTGGTTTTTTATCTAAAGGAGTACTCCTCAGCTATATAGAAGGATAAATTCGAGTCATTTATAGCTAAACGGCTGAACCTTGAGACCATACTCTTAAGTGACATAAATAAGACATATGTGTAAATATCATATTGTCTCTCTGGTGTGAGAAACTGAAAGTATAAATAAGAATCAAAATGTGTGATAGATACTTTGAAATAGAAAGTAATTTTTCAAAAGGAATGGAGAACTGAGGGGATGGAAGGAAAAAGAAAAAATGAGAAAAAAGGCTAAAATGGAAACAAGGCTTTGTAAATAAGGAGGGGGAGGGGGTTAGGAATGTGAATAAAAGAGGAACTAAGATATATCATGTACAGTTACAAATTTCCTATGACGTGTATAATTATGCATATCTAACTTGTACTAATAAAGTTAACTAAGAAAAGAAACAATGTTGTATTTCAATGGCCACAATGGAAGTTTACATCATAAGGTATGAAATTATTTTGTGCCTGGATAGAAAGCTGTATGTAGACTGATCTGTGCTGGGTTTTTTCCACTATTATGACAGGTGTAGGTCTTTTTTCTCCATGTGAAAGTTCTCTCTTCTCTATTTCATCATTAAAACAAGTTTTTTCAAAAAACATCAGAGTGGAATATAATTACAATATCAACTTCTTGGCTATAAGTTTATCTTCACATTTTTACAATTTTATATTTCAAGTGGGAATTGTGTTGTATATGTAAGACTGATTAAAAATATACAATATTTTTCATAAAATATGTGTGAAAGAAATTTTAGTATGGTCCCTTAGAAGATAACCAAATCTTCTCTTTTGAAAGCAGCATAAGAAATTTTGTACATAAAAATCATTGAACTCATTACTACTGACATAAAATCCCACTGCCAGATGAAAAGGCATACTAATTAGCATAGTAAATATTTATTGTGTACATCAGATATTCAAATTGCAATCAGGAATTTATTAAATATGTGTCAACCTCTCTTCACAAAATGCTCACTTATGTCTGACAGAATAAAAGAAGTTAGTAAATATGTGACCTAAGAAATCAATCTTCCACAAATAAACCCCCACCTTCCAGAGAAAACTACCATGAAAATTAAATCAAACACCCACAAAACTGGAAACTCTTGGCTCAGAACCCACATAGCTTTAATCTACTCCTGCAACAAAGGTTTCATGGTCAAATCAGCCAAAATAAATGTTCTCTGAATTCTCTAAGAGCAAAGTGCTCAGGTTATGAAACAGCCTACCTCTGACTTCTAAGTGAGTCACTTGTTCACAGACCATTCATGCACTAATTTCTCCATCATTCACTCATCCAACATTCATTGAATTAACTCATTGGTACTCTAATAAATTAAGAGTGGTCCCTACCTGAAAAGAAGAAGCGTCCATTCTGTAAGCCAATTTGCTGGGAAAAACTCAGCTGGATACGGTGGCTCTCCCCAAAGACTTGACGTGAGAGTAGCTTTCAAGACTCTACTCCACAGGCCTCCCACCACAGCACGAAACAACCTGGAGAGGATGCTTGTTTTAGTTGTCTGCCAAAAAACACATCTAATGCTGCTACACTGGACAGTCTAAAAAACCCAACCTGTAGGACTCACTGGGCATCCACAGCTAAAGGATTCTGCTACATGACTTCTATGGATGAGTGATGTATGAATGTTACATAGATGGTTCAAATAAGTTTAAGAATACAATTTTTAAATACATTTATTAAATATTTGATCCATTATACTATCTCAAAATATAAAGGGAAAAGAGAAAGGCAGACTTTTCACTGCTGCTGCTGTTGCTTGCTGCCATGAACTGTTGCTCTTCTGTGATGCTCCACTGCTATGTTACCCTGACTTGGAATTAGCTGAATATGGACTGAAACCTCTACAAACTGTGAGCTGAAATAAATCTTTCTTCCTTTAACTTGTGGGAGTCTGTGCTGTGTCTCAGTAACAGAGAAAATGTTGTCATATTCCTTGTGTCATTTCACCCAAATACAATACATATCTTTCTAAGTATTACATGAACATTCATACAATTTGGAAAGTCTTTCAGGATTATGTCATATTTGATTTTAGGAAATCTTACAGCAAATGAAAATTTACAGAAAAGTCCAGACCCAAAAAAATGTAAAGCATATCTAACATAAAAATGACACAAGATAAACATTTCCATTCCAAAAGGTACTAATAAGGGGATAGAAAAAATAGGGCCCAAGAAAGACCAAAATCCAGCAGAGCAAACATTAAGTTTCATAGTTCTATTATAGGGTAACTCATCTAAAAGTGCCTTGCCAATTAAACATTG